>BEXV01000575.1:176506-192709 GCA_003118195.1 Hemicentrotus pulcherrimus | reverse complement strand
AAATTCCAAAACGGGGTCAGGGAGAGAGATCGAGAGCTTATGGTTCCTCACCGTTTTAAAGGCAGCTGTGGCCAGAGGAATGATGTGCTTGAAATATTCACAGGATCCGACGAGGGCAATGTTGTCATGGTGTCTGCAAATAAATAAAACAAAAGGGAGGATGGTTTAATTAGACATTAAAGGAAAGAATATAAAAATGAGTAGGGATAAAATATTATGATATAAAAGCAAAAAGTACAGAGGGCTTTGGTGATTTAATGTTTGCTTCAGGTTCTGTTTTGTGAACCATACATGTACCAGGCTTAATTTGGACTTGGGTCATCATAATTATGTTTTAGGTATAGGATTTATGATAGGTATGTACAGTGTTGGAATTTGTAATTTGACAAGTTCTATAAGTATTTGGCCTTACAACAATTGGCAGCAGAGCATATATTGTGCAAATATAGTTTCCATTAATAAATCTTTGATTATACTGTATGGATACCTACGTTGTAGGAATATGATAAATACACTACTTTATTCATATTTTCTGGTACATTTACAGGTTGACATATGGTAAATTAAGGCTGTGCACAACAGTGTAATGAGGTACCCAAGTAAACTACCAATTGTTGAATATTCGAAGTTTTTATTTCGAACGCCATGTTATTTATAATTTTTTTTTGAATTTTTTTGAATTTTTTGGAATTTTTTTTTTTTTACTCAAGACCCCTCCCCTTGAGCAAAAAAGAAAAGGGTAAATTGGTGGTTACCATCTTCTTTTTTTTCTAGGGGTGGGGGCCCGCCTTTTTCAAACTTTTTTTTGCCCAAACGATTTTTCTAGTTTCAATAATTAGTAACTCACAGTAAAATATTGCAATGTTTTGATATTTCTTGAAATAGAACTTTAAAATATAGATTTTGAGCATTCGAAAGGCATATGTAATGAGTAGCATTATCACAAGTCTAAAAGCATAATGTAGCAAATGAACATTCCTATAAAATTTTGTATTGCAATGCTCCGGTGCAAATATTCTTTTTAAACAAATATACCATATGAAATAACTTTATTCATTGAAATATCAAGGCTTAACACATAATATATATACATGTATTTTCTAGATGTAAGTAAAATGTTACCATGGAGTCGTATTCGGCAGCATTTCGTTTTTAGGAAAAAATCCACGCCAAAAGCAGTTTAATCCACCCTCATTAATGTAATTCAAACCACTACTTTGTAAGGGATTCCGCAATATTTTTAATATGCCATTTTCATAATGTAACCAAATTTATAAACAAGTACCTCGATTCAACTAGATACGAATAATCGTAGTTCATTGGTCAGAATGCGAATTGCATATGTTACGTGTTGCTAGGTAGGACAAGTCATACTGTTTTTCCTACAAAGGAACAACTAATTTATGCAATTTGCATTCTGACTATTGAGATTTTTTTTTCTTTCGAAAGTGGTGATTAAGATAATCCGCATCGAGGCGTTTCGTAAAGGGATATGCATACATTTAGTTGTAAAAATGGCTGACTTGTTCAACTCTAAACAAAGTAATCCATAATATGGCTTCTGAAAAAGTGGACTTTTACTCCATGCATTGTTCTACTGAAAGAGTGTATCAAGCTATACACCTCATCCCTTTACTGACAAAGTGGTCTTAGTGGTCTAATATCAACTGACATTGTCTCGGTCTACTTGAGTAATCTCTACACCACTAGGAAATAATAATATTTGATATTTGATTTGATTCATTCATTCATGGTAAAAGCCTTGTTCAGCTGTTAAGCTGTTTTACATTAGGGCCGTGCATATACAACAAAAATACAAAGTAAACATATGAACGAAAAACATATATCATTAAAAAAAAGAATAACCGAATAGTAGAATTACTGATGACACACCGAGTAGAGATAAACTTTATGAATTCGTATGCATGTATAGGTAAATATTAAGTTGGTTTAAAAACACATATTGTAAAGAAATATTTGAAAGAATTTTAACCACGACATAAATTCGATAAGACATAGTCAAATTTATTTCGATTAATAAAAAAAAAAGGATATAAATTACGGGTTTCCTAGATATTAAAACATTTTTTAATACGATAAAATAGCATTTTATTGCCAAGCTATATTCAGGCAAACATGCGCCTGCATGGACTTATACGTAGTAGGTCCATGATTTGAGGAATTGCTTCCTGCTGGTACCCATTTCACAGCAGAGTGGAAAATGTAGATTAATATATTGACAAAGGACATCGGTGCCGGGGCAGGAGTCGAACGACGAGTCCTGTGATCGTCAGTCCGACGATGTATCTACTAGACCACACCTCTACTGGTGACCGTGATCCGATATTATGTTATGATTTATGGATATGTGCGCGCGTGTGTGTGTGATTTTGTGAGTTGTTTTCTTTTCTTTGAGAGACTTGTGTTAATCATAATCATAAAAAAGGATTACGATCAGACCACTCATTTTATTCAATTTATTTAGCCACCATGAGATCAAACTGTGTTCTAAACCATGCGAAAAAGTACTATAATCTGGTGTCGTTATCGTTTCTTCTGCTTGAAGCCATTGTACTGTTTGTTTTCATCGACTTCTGACTCCCATAAGCCCTCTTCTTCTTCTGACCGATGAACTCTGTGAGTGTGTAGAGATAAGGATTCAAGGTAGAGTTGATGGGCAAGATGAAGACGGCCGACCAGGCGTAGAGCGAGACGGGGAGCTCGACCAGCCTGGCCTGGGAGAGGATCCCCATGATGATGACTGGCATCCAGCACAAGAAATCGGTGCCGACGATGATGGCCATCTTGAAGGCGATCCTCACCTCCTGGTCGTGCGGGGATCCCGTGTTGCGGTCCTTCCCGATGCTATTTGCCGATCTTCTCACCTGAACGAAAATGATGATGTAACTGATGAGGATGAATAAGAAGCAGATGAGGTTGATGCCCAGGAAAAGTACTATGGAATAGATCCAAGATGGCTGGAGGCTCCCGTCATTGTTAGACGTAAAGACAGGTATGGCTAGGGTGTAATCGTAGACTAGAGTTCCCGTCCCTGTTGAATCTACGCTCAGGGGCAGACCAATGCAGACGTCGGACAGCCCATAGAACCCAGTCACGAATGAGCCAACCACGACGGGCCCCAGGCTGAGAATGGTTGTGATGACCCATGTGATGCCGACACAAACGCGCGCCGACTTGGAGTGGAATTTGAATTTGCTGAACGGGAACACGACACTCAGGAATCGATCGACGGTGATGATCGTCAAAAAAAATACAGAGCTCTCACTTGCCAGGATGGCAAGGGCACCTGCGAACCTGCAGAGACCCGAGTTTCTCCATTCCGGCGCTTTGAGGAAGTAGTATTCCCCGTAATAGATATCGGCTGATGCTATAATGATCATGAAAAGACCCATGAACCAATCAGCGATGGCCAAGTTCGAGATGAAAAAAACCTGCGCATGATTTCTCGTGTTCGATCGCTTCTTGCGGCATCGGATGAAAATAACCATGGTGTTGCCGAAGAGGGCACCGAACCCTAGCACCCACATAGCGATTCGTAGGACGTTGTTAGGCATGAGTCTGGTGCAGGAGTCTAGCGAGGACATCGCAGCTTGTGAGCATTGATCGGCACTGTCAAAGAGACAGCAGAGACGGTAGTCGTCCGTCGACCTGGGGATTAAACAAAAACAGGTTAACTTGTTACCTACGAATTTATTCGCAAGACCGCTGTACACGGGTCGTTATTTCGTGAAGTTAGACTGCGTGAACGAGTGTTGCAGTATTTGAAGCTCCCGTTGAGAGTGACATACGACGAAAAATAAACGAATGCAGATGAATTGTGCAAACATTGCGCTGAATTACTGACGTATAGGATATTTAATAGCGCAAGTAAGGCAATAGAAATGACGTCTCGCACACAACCGGCTGAAGGTACATATAGTGTCTGTATATAGGTATTGGGATACCAATAACACCAATCTAATTAAAATATCAAGTCAATTTTTCAATCTAAAGAAGCCTTCCTAAAATATTAGGATTAAAAGCGTTACTGAGTATTGAAAAAGAGAAAAGAAAATTGAATCATCCTTCCACGTAATTGTTCAAGATTCTACATAGTGATCAAAAGCAAGGATAGGTCGGTATGCATGTTTATTGTAGCATATTAGGTGACTTTCGTGAGGGCCTTCCGTTATCCTATAATGAATAGAGATCAACAAAGATTTGTTGTCAGTTTGGTGAAGATTGGTGAAGAGGAAGCCAGGTAAAGGCGCAAAATAGGTTCAATATTTTTGATCAGATGTGTGTACGCGTCACAATCCTGTGTAGAAAGACTGTTCAAGGGACACAGGAAAAGGCAGGTGCATGGTGTTTTCATACACGTTCTTTCAGTACATGTTTCAATGAGAAAACTCATTCGAGGGAAACAGAAAAAGCAGTGGTCTCTAAAACAGGTTTGATTGTTATGGGACGTGTAATCATTTTTTTTGTTTTGTATAGTAATATATTGCATTTTATTTAATCCTACCGGCGCTTTCGGAATGCCAGCGACGGTGCAAATCAGCGCTTAGTAAAAGCAAATAAAAAGTAAAGAATAAGATATAACTTACAGGTATTTGATACTCTCGATTCCCCTGAACATGTCTGGTTCAAGATGGTTCAGCTGCACCTCCACCAACAGCCTTGGAGTTATGTCAAAAGAGATTTTTTTAAAAATAATTTAATAGACAAATAATACGAGGTTTGTGCGATTGAAAATGAATATTTGTCAGTTTGTTCCTTTCATTCGTTTGTGGCTTTAAAAAAAAAAAAAAATAATGTATGGAACAATATTAATGAGAAGGTTGAGTTAGGGTATCAGGAAAAAGTGGTGGCGAGTATGATAATTATCATGCTCATATTCTTTCGAAATCAGGGCCCCGTCTTATAAACCGATTAATTACAATTTATTTGCAATTTATATCAATCGTAACTATTAACATAAGAGATAGAAGACTGTAGCCTTGCGACTCTTATAAGACAGGGCCATGGACGGGGCGTTGTTGCGTGCGCCTGTAATCCAGCTAATAGGGACTTTCAGTCGGCGATCGAGAATGCGTCAACCTTGATTTTCCTAAATCTAGTACATACATAGATTGATATTTATATAGCGCTTTTACATGCTCAAGGTACTAGTATGCTGCGTGCGCATAAAATATACAGTTCCTCAGGTAGACAAAGGAACATCCCTTCCTGGCTCTTATGTAAACATGTGTAGAACAGTCGTGTTCTCGTCCACTCAATCTAAAAGTCCCTAATAATGGAAGTTTCAAACTGATTCGGCTGAGGACGCAGGTTCGAAACCGAGTCACAACTTTTGTATGGTGACGTTAAAGGTCGGTGCCCAGACGTACAAAATCATATCTGATTGATACACGTCTGTACAAATCAAAATACACACACACACTCACCTGTTTCATTAAACCTGATAGCAAATTCATCATGAAAAATCAGCGTTTGTTATTGATAAAAAGTTTTATGAAACAGGGCCCTGGTATAAGGAAAGCTCTTCCCGTAAAGACGTCCAACAAACTCTTGGCCTTGCATATGAGGTTAGTTCAGTATTTATCGCGGTCTATAATAGACGGTCTTTCGCTTTTTACTTACAAGTATAGGATTTTCGTCGTGTTGTCAAAGGTGCCAGGCTCGATATACGACAATGGGTTACGTCGGAATGATCTGAAGAAGAAAAAATAATAAAAGACAACAGTAACAAAAACATCAAAAATAATAACAATAATACTACTACTAAAAATGATAGTAATATTATCATAATAATTGTAATGATACCAAAAACCTTACTAATACTCATTATACCGATAAGAATGTTCACAATGATGGATTTTTTTATTTTTTTTTGAAACCCTAATTTAATAAGATAATATTAGTCCGTTATCGACAGGACCGAATCCAGGGCACAGGGGTACAATTCAGAATAATCTCTGACGAATAAGATTTGTCTTCCCTCTGTGTATTGCAGAAATACCAGAATAGGTTTAAGATTTTGCTGGATTATGCGGGAGTATATTTTTCCGATTCTGAGATTTAATGTGCTGTGTAGGCTATACTCTCTGTCTTCACTGCCAGTAATTGTGCAGAAATTCTATTGTAACTTAAAATCAGGAATCTGCAAGCCCCCCCCCCCCAAAAAAAAAAAAATGAATGTGTAGCAGGAAGATGAGTGTATGGAAGTATGTGCTAAATTTCAGATGAAAAGGTTTTCTCTATATGCGTGAAAATTGACTCCCTCATTTTGTACCCAACGAATTGGGTGAATTAACGCCAGTTCCAAAAATTAGATTTGAACATAAATTCTTTTGACCGTAATTTGTCTCATAATGAATACTGTGCCAACATACATTAACTAAAGTTTTCAATTGGGATTCTTTTTAATTTTTAAAACACTATTTTGGCCTTTTTACAAGTTTTGAGATTTCTCCATAAATGCATAAACATGGACATACGCTGATTGCTTTCAACGTTGAAGAAAAAAGTCTGAAGTTCATGGAGTTATAGGGATAAAGAAAGAAATGGTAAAAGCTCATATATTGGGGGAAAATTGCAATGAGCTTGAGATCTAAAAAAAAATAAATTGTAAACTTACATCCATTCCACATTATAAAGTCCATCGAGCATTCCTTTACGGAGTTCGGTTAGCTTGTTGTCCGTAAAAGATCTGCCATTAAGAAAAAAAGGGACTGCTTATACCATGCATCAACATTAGTCAGCTAAAAAGAATTAAATGAAGTAACTAACAAGACAAAACACTTAGGTGAATAATGTATATACACGTATAATTGAAATATGCAATTTAATATATGTATATACATTGATATATGGAGGGGAAAATTGTCTCATGAAATGTTATTACCCTACCCGCACAGGTTACTTAATGATATTAGATGGTTTTGAGTGTGATACAAGAATATATTGCTCGAGCTATGACAATATTGAACGAGTCAGACACGAGTCTAATATTGTCATAGCGAGAGCAAAATATGCATGTATCACATTAAAACAAAGCCATACAATATCTATGTTAGGCTGACTAGCGAAATAACACAAATTGGTAAATATGGCTTTTTGTCTCTTTTTACAACTTAATATGAGAATTTATAAATCAATTTTTGTTATTTGTTAATATTTCATTCAAGTTATCGATCTTGGAAAAAATAATAATAAATAATTCTTCTGGTGATTCTTAGTCAATATTCACTTCAAAACGCTGATTACATTCAGAAGATTTCATTTTGGGGGCCTGCTAATGGGCCTGGATCCGCGCCTGCATCCTGCCTATAAATAATGTTCCAACATCAATTTTTCATCGTATCGAATTGCGTATGGCAGGCGAGACCGCCAGGCCGTGTTAATCGCTGTTGGTTATGGGGGGAAAAGCCACCACCTACACGTAATTTCTGGCTGGTCATGGTCATACCTCAATGAGGGATCTGTTGTATCAGGTGATGCAATTTAGTCCAATACCAGTTGATAAAAGAATTTGGAGATATCAATGTTTATGTTTACATCTAGCACATGTAACTTTCTCAAGAAGATAAAAATAGTGTGCAGCAAAGTGAGCACGCAAAGAAAAGAGAAATGAAAAAGAAGGCAGGAAATAAGGGAGAAAGAAAAAAATGTAAATATTCTTTTAAAAAGAAATAAATTGCAAGAAAATTGATATGAAGAGAAGACGAAAGAAAAGGGGAAAGGAGCAAATTATTTGATAGCATGTCTTCAATCTTTTTTTTCTCTTTTCTACCTCTTGTTGTGTATATCTTTTTTTCCCTCCCTTTCTCTTGTTCTTATTTTTTCTCTAATCTTAAAAGTTCACTTTGGTTTTTTTTTCTTTCCTTATTCTTACATTTTTCTTTCCTTACTCTATACTGCAGAGAAATAATTTCATCCTACTGGTGTATTTCATCTTATTTCATCCATAAGTGCCACTTGTGATATCCGATAATAGTTCTTGTTATTTTGTTTACTTTGACACTCGTCTCTTATAGCCTACTTTCTAATAAGTGCCCTTTTACATTTTGATCTGTGCCCCTTTCCCCCTTTTGAATAAGAGCCCATTTCCTTTCTTTTTAATGCCCCTTTCGCACATGCCTCCTTTTCCTTTCTTGAAAGTACCCTTTTCCTTTTAAAAAAAATATATAACAGCCCCGTCCCCTTTTCATAAATGCTCCTTTTCCTTCGACAAATGCCCATTTTCCATTATCATTAACGCCTTAAAAAAAATCTCTGTGAGTAGGGCTTACCTCACTGATTACTGTCCTTTTTGCTTTGACACATGTTCCTTTTCTTTTCTAATAAATGCCCTTTTCCCTTCTGATGAGTGCACCCTTTTCATTTCTGATGAGTGCTCCCTTTTCATTTCTCCATAACATGTGCCTTTTTTTGTTGAAGCGACTAAGAGCCACTCTTTTTCTTTACCCCCACCCCCTCCCAAGCTTGTGGCTACCAACGCTCGCGTTTATAGTTGATATACGTATATGTTAATTATCACAATGTAAACAATTGTATATTGTCGCTTTGAGATTTCCCTTTGAATGTGCCCTTTTACCAGAAAGTGTCCACTTGTTGCCCCCCGACTTTATTGATGCTTATACTAGTGTCTCCTTTATGAATAATGATATGTGCAATCAACTGAACTCCTTCTCACTTCGATCCCGGCCCCCGTCTATCTTCCTTTCTCTCTACCTAACAATCTTCTCTTCTGTTTGCAGTACTTTTGCATCATGGCACCAGGTACCCTCTAATTTATGTAGTTTGCAGAACATCTAATTAATTGTCATCAACAAAATCAAAAATTTCGGAGCCCTGGGGCCAGTTCTGTCTAAAATATATTCATATTTCTTTATGTATGTTTTAATGTATACTGATGTTATTCTGTTTTCAGAACTGAAAATATATAAAAATGAATTGNTTTTAGAATTGAAGACATGGTTAAATACTTTAAGAATGCAACTCTTCCTCGTTTCATCTATCTTTTGTCTTCCTTTCATTCTTATTTTTCTTTTCATTTCAATTCAATTTTTATTTTAAGAACATTTCATTTGTTTCTTTCTCCCCATATTCTTAATTTCTTCCATTTATTCATCTTTCATTTTTATTTAGTTCTTTTACATTCTTTCTATTCTTCCTCTGCTTTTCTCTCTCAATGTGTTCTCTCCTAAATTGGCAATGTTTTGATTATGGGATAAAAGTTAACTACTCATGTAAGACGTGCTTTTTCCTATCGGTCTTTATTAAGCTTAAGTGTTGAATTTTGTACACTTTAGTCGATTTGCTGCAACGAGCTATAGTTAGCCCCTACTTCGGTAGTAGGTCCATGGTTAGCCCAATCGAGAGCGAGCATCTACAAATACAATCCACTGACCTCCGCGCCGCGCGCACGCAGCGACTATTTTTTTCAGGAGCTTAGGTACCGTGTTACACTTTACGACCATGTTACACTTTAAGACCATGAAATATTCGCGGTAAATGTCGTCGTCGATTTTACGACTGACATTTTATTTTCATAATTTTTGAGGCCGCGATCCTTGTCAAGCTTTGCTTATGATTGCGGTCTCCTGCACTTTTTCCAATAGAAAAGTTCGGATAATACTTAAAACATATGATTATATGTTATGAAAATATTAAGTTTCGTTATGGTATGTACATAATATGTAAAAAAAACGTTTTGACATGAAGACATTATTGTTTGTTTATGTTGTATTATACCTTACATGTACATGTTCTTTGTCATTCAGTCATATTTTATATGGAAAAATGCAGAAATAAAATCAAATAAAATCAAAAATAATGTAAGAAAGATGAAGCGATGCATAAAAATGCGGGTAAGATTCAAATGACTTACATGCCGGTGATTTTGTCAAGTCCACTGAATGCCCCAGTCTCAATCATGCTGATAGAGTTATTCCGAAGTATCCTTTAAAAAATAAATACATGTGCATAAAGAAAACAAATGGAAACATGGAAGTTTAATTGAAACAAATTGATATGGTATTCATGATTAAAAAAACATAATAATATTAATAGTAGTAAATATACAAATCTATATCATAGTCAATTATTATGAAGGAGAGCAATAGAGGGGGAGGGAGGGAGAGCGTGAAAGAAAGGAGAGAAAACGTAACAACGATATAGAGACAGAGGTGTGACAGTCTAGCGGAAGTTAAGATTGTAAGTTGAATAATGAGCGGATTCAACATATTGAATTAAAAAGATTACTCAACTGATCACTTTCCCTCACCCAATCTTTTGAGTGGTTATAAGAAGGGGACATACGCTTATCATTAGCCTTTAACTTATAAAAGCATTTTGAACAATTAAACAGGATTTCTTGGCTTGGAAATCATTTTTTTGAAGGACGAGATTCAGATATTCATTTTTTAATTTGGAACTTCAGTAAACGAGTTGAAATTGGTTGGATTTACGACAAACCTTTCTTTGAATTATAACAAAAATATGAGCAAACTTTATAATGATGATTTTCTTTTTTAATAATTTTATAGATAATGCACACAATTTTGCTTCTTAATAATGACATTTTAAGATGACGTGAAAAATATTAGAATAAATCTTTTTCATATCGAAATACACTCACAGGTCCGTAATGTTTCTCAGGTCTTGGAATGTTCCCGAACTGATTGATTCTAACTTATTATGACCGAGGTCTCTGTAAATCAAAATCATTGTGATATGTATCATTAAAGGATATTATTCAGCAGAAAGATATACAGTGTGTCCTATAAAAAACGAAACCGAGAATTGTCGATGTTTTATCATAACTTAATCACATCTATAATTGATAAATTACACATATTTGGAGAGTTTGGATCCTCTTCTTTCATTTGATGCGACTCATATTATACATATTTCACGCATGAGTGATTTAAATGAATTTGAAGATAGGAAACCTAAAAGTCATTTGGCGGAAGTTATCTGAATTTCAAAAAGAAAATTACATTTCTAAAAAGTTGATTTTCTGCCCTTTCATATGACGCCTCAATCAGGAAAAATGAGCAAGGAATGACGTAGTTCTGTTTGTTTAAAGTAGTGCTTGCATTTCCATTATTTTGTCAAACGAATTCGTTTTCACTGGGTGAAGGGCGTGGCAACAGAGTTGACAAAAGACTTAACTCCATTTCGTTGACATCACCCGTAGACGAAAGACTTCACGCATGGCTGATTGTCAACGAGACGGAATTAGGTCTGTTGTCACTTCTGCATGTTGCTGTGGCAGGCATCCAGTGAAAACGAATTCGTTTGATAAAATTATGGAAATGCAAGCACTACTTTAAACAGACAGAACTTTGTCTTTCCTTGATTTTTCCTGATTGAGGTTTCATAATGAAAGGGCAGAACCTCAAATTTCTAGAAATGGGATTTTCTCTTTGAAGTTCAGATACCGTCCGTCAAATGACTTTTTGGTTTTCTCTCTTCAAATTAATTTTAATTACTCATGCGTGAAATATGAATCATATGAGTTGCATCAAATGAAAGAGGAGGATCAAAGCTTTCCAAATATGTGTCATTTAGTAATTATAGATGTGACTAAGTTATGATAAAACATCGATAATTCTCGGTTTCGTTTGTTCTGGGACGCACTGTATATAAGTTAAAGAGGTATACAATCTTTAGAGCAAACTGAATACAAACAATATCGGGAACTTTATCAGCGGAAGTCGTAAAGATAATAAACATAAATCAAAATGCTTGAGAAAATAACTGGAAAATATATCATAAATCGAGATATAAAATTTAGTAATGTGAAGCAAAATACATGTAATTCAATGTGATATAAACTGATAAAAGTTAAACCATTGCCACTACACATTACAAATCCACCAAATACTGCAAATAAACCTACATGATGCAAAGGGACATAGATATTGTCATGAAAATACATGTATAAGAAATGCAAGTAGGAAATTAAAGTAGGATAGTGTATTTGTCACTTATTTGCTGTATATTAATGAGAATAAGCACTACAAATTTGTCACAGTTCTACAATAAGTAGGCTTACAAGAATGACCTAACAAAGAGGCAATGAGGAGCCATGAAATGAAGGTCTAAAGAATTACTTACAACCAAACAAGATTTTTCAAGCTGCTAAAATAATCCCTGTGCACCACACCAATCTTATTACTGTGGAGATATCTGGATTTGAAAATAATAATCAAAATAATGTCAGGAAAATGGTCTATGCATGCATTACTATCCAATGCCACAACGCACTTCTCTGAGTGTATCAGAGGGATTTGCTACCAAGAGGTATATTTATATTGATTGGATTCGAGAATAAGGTGAGAGTTTTTGTCTAATTTTAAATCTTCCTAAAAATCATAATGAATGATAGAAAGTTTCAGATAAAAATGTTAAAATAATAGAAGACAGGACCTCATGCTCAGTAAGGATCCGGTATTCAAATGGCTACACCGTAGGTAAGTTTCTGGACCAGAAAGGATTAGATAAATGTTAAAATCATGATTTATAATGCTCTTTGATAATTTTCTTTCTTAGTACCGTCCATTGCCTGATGAGTTCAGCGCGTTTTGCAGTAAGAACATGTATATTGAATCTTCGCGGAACACTTCGCATTCCATAGGTGCATTTTCCCCTCGAGTTAAATTGGACGCAGGTGGCAACATAAATCCATCGAGAATGAAAGAAAATGTCTACATGATTACAGTCCACTTTCAAAATAAATTTGTATTAACAATATGGATGTAAAACATAAGCAGAAAAGAGGAACAAAAATCATGATATTGCGCTATTTTATACAGATATAAACATATGACATGCAGCAAATTTAAAACGGGACAAAGAGCAAAATAATATTTTCGGGAAGGATAAATTAAAAGGCACTATCTTTCTGAGATGAAAAATATATGTTCTAAAACTAGATTGGTCAAATGATTTATTTTGAAATAAACTAACTTCAAGGTTTTGAAAATCGTTATGGATTAAAATCAAATTATACATCTATAAATGCTTTCACCATTTTCCATATTGCAAAATAAGGGACTAACTAAAATATGATCATGCCACGTTAATGGAACTTCTCACTCACAATTGTCGTAACTCCAGCAGACCAATAAACGCACCATTTTCGATAGATATCAACATATTATTATGCAGGTACCTAATATATTCAGATAAAAGACGAACAAGTAAATAAACCTGAACTTAATTTGAATGGTTCCCAAGAGATATCGTTGGTAACCAGAACAATCTCTAGCAGGCTATCCGTTTTCAAAGAAAATTTATTTTCTTGATATAAGGAATTGTTAATGCTATGGTCACAAATCTGAGCAGCGACCGACCGATCAGTAGCCTGCTCGGTCGCTGCTGGAATTTAGGCATCGCCCAGCAATTAGGTCGGTGTCGGGCGGCGACCGGGCGGTGACCGCCCAGGCACCGAGCGTATTTTGGGCGGCAAGTAAAAAGTGAGCAGGCGCCGCCCAAATTTTAACTCCGCGCTAAAACTTAAGCGGCGACCGAGCGATGCCCTACAAACGAGCGGTGCCTGGGCGGTCGCCGCTCGTTGGCCGGGCAGCCGCCTGGCAGAATTGGTTAAAAACTCGCCGCTCGGCCGCCGAGCAGGCTACTTTTGGGTAATGTGACCATAGCATAACCCACACGAACTGGGCATTTCAAGTGGTTTTAAAGTCTTGAGGCGCTCTCAAATGACCACACATCCAAAATACCTTTAACTCCAGTATTACAACAACATAAATTATTCTATAAAAACACCTATAAATATATATTTGTTGCTCATCATTTCCGACTTAATTAATATGGATAATTTTTAAAAAAATATATAAATCTTGTACAATTTCATTGAATGCATCTATAATGTGTGATATTAATTAACAGTATTAATGCTAGTTTGATTGCATTTTTTCTTCTTCAAATTTATAATCATAGTTTTTTATATATTTTCAGGGACCCATGGAGACCAACTTTTGTTGAATGGGATTACCTGGTGAAATATTGATAAATGAGTAAACAAAATAGAGTGAAAGTAATAATAACGATATTTTGGGGATGGAATCAGTATGATTCCTGAGGGCCCTGATGACATGATGAGGCCCTCGGGCATTCAAGGAATCTATTTCTACTGGGTACGCATTTACTGCACCTCGTTGGAGAGTATGTAGAATAATGCTTTGCAAATGACGTAAACTTATTTAATTCTCACTTACAAGTTCTGAAGTCTTGGCATGCCTTGGAAAGATCCTCTAGCTAAAGCGGTTATGTTATTCCCTGACAGGTCTCTGCACAAAAGAGAAATGAAAATAGTAAAGTGTATAGGGTATCCATTTTGCATTTTGATATTCATCAGAACTATGTACGTAAGAGATAGGAGACTGTAAACAAACCTGTGATTGATACGGATCAATCGCAACTCCTTATAAGACGGGGCCCTGACCTCAAAAAAACTTACACGGGAATGAACTTTACCCCCAAAATGAAATGAAACCTTAGCTGAATGAGATCTGCAGTCGAAATACAATACACGGTTCATGAGGATCATTATAACAATATACAGGTAGGCTTACTTAATATTTCAGTATTATAATAAAGGAAATAGGAAGAATCGTCGAGTGCATGTAGAAATAGATACATGTAGCTAGGCCTACTTAAAATTTCATTAGGAAAGTAGAGGGTATAGTGAAGTCGCCTATCAAGTTTTCTACATAATTGTAATGCAATATCTTCTTCTTCTGTAGAAGTACAGGCCACCATTCTTTCCGTGTATCTTTGTACTTTTAATAACACTTATCGGATAGTCGTCCATATCAATGTAGGCGTACCTATTAGACATGCAGTATTTAATATATTAGAACAAGGTGATGCCTATAACCCCATAGAAAGAAAGGGGTTGACCTCTGGTAAAAGTTTTTTTTTTTTTAATTATTATTAGTTTGGAAGAAAATTATAAAAGAAAATGCCCCTGTAAATATTTACTCTATGATTGCTAAAAGGTATGGACCAAACATTTTGTCCCACGTATGCATTTCTGTGTGCAGTGCATGGGATTTTCATCAAGACTAAATCAATTTCTTATCAAGATGATTCTTAAGCCTAACAGGACACACAATATAACCGACTTTTCCCCCAATCGCTCATAGAATTTTGCATTAAAGGTACTATGTCCCATTTGCAGGCCAAAAATTAAAAAAAAGTTAAATTCCAACTGCATTTGAAATCTAATACTAAATTAAAACTTCCCTAAAAAAAGCTGGGGCTTGAAAATGTCTTCAAGTGGGAAAATGACGACTATTAGTTGTCAAATCGACTTAAGGGCTATAGAGCACAAAAGTAATATTCTCGATTTTCAGACAATTCGTTCCTGTTTTCACGAAGTGACGAATTGTACCGAATGGTCATACGTTTTATACTGCGCAAAGATTCAATTACTTTAATCTTGGCCATCACAAGAAGTGAGTTATTGATGTAGACAAATGCTCATGTACCCTTTACAACTCTTTTCATGTATGTTATTACCAAAGAAGAAAAAAAAGCCAGTCAGTCACTCAATAGTGTCTGACAGTGAAGTCTAGCAAGTAAACGGTTTCCTTGCATAATTTGGATATGAGGAAACTGCTAACGTTTAAATTTCACAGATAAGACATACATGACATAATTATTCATAATTCCTGCAAAGTTCTACAGCAATTGAGGTTGGCTGCAAAAGGGACATAGTACCTTTAAGGTGAATGTGTGGTTACTGTTCACTAAGTCTTATGCAGTGGTTTGTTCCATGTAATTTTATATGAGAAAGTTTTTTAACACTATTTTATTATGCAATATTTTTTTCAGTCCGTCAACCCTCGTGTATGAATAGGACTAAACGATTTCAATACCAAGGGAGTGATTGCATGAGACAAACAACTCCATTGCGTTCATCCTAATCACTTTGCGCTCTCATGAACATTTTATGAGCCATTATTGGAGAACGGCCAATATTGACCGTTAATGAAAATATAATTAACAATATCAGGCATTATTCCAGCGGCTTTAGTAACGCCATTCCATAATAAATTTAGACGCAATGGATGATTCGGGGGAACGCGAACTCTTTAATGGAAATTATTTTCTCTCATATTATCGTTTAATAAAAGCCTTGCTGCATAATGGATGGTTCAAGGGGAG
>BEXV01000575.1:143589-162997 GCA_003118195.1 Hemicentrotus pulcherrimus | reverse complement strand
AAAATCTGATTGGGACTACAGAAAAGTATCAATGAAAAATGAAATACTATCGGAGTAATTCACCAGAATGAACAGAAAGCCGAATTCCGATAATATAAGCGGAAGCTAAAGGAACAAAGCAAGACGAGAACCTGTAGTTTGTCTGTTTTCAATGAATACCAAATAAATATTTATTTCATCACAATTGCCACGGTTGCATACACAGAGTTACTGATGCATTCACTAAGCAACGAACACAATAATTTATCTTTTGTAAACGACATTGTATCGCTATTTTATTCATGTATGTCAATCGAGCGAGAGCAGACAGTATTCGCTAATTGAAATTGATATTGGAATTGTCAATGAAATGTTTTTATTAGTGTATTTTCTCGTGGTTTTTTAGTAATGAAATAGCAAACAGGTCATATTACGATAATTGTTATTTGTGCGTGAAGCCCTTTTAAGTGTTGGGAGCCCCAAATCGGCAAAAAAAATTGATAGCAAGTTTTCACTTAAATTGTATCATATATGAAAAGGGATGTTTTTTAAGACACACTTCTACAAAGATTCCCCCCTCCCCTCTAAAAATGTGCTTGAAGACAAATATTGATAAAAGAATATATAATTTGGGTTTTCTTTTGTACACAGAAAACCTATATGTTCCCTGTGTAGCCGGCATCTTTGTGTAGCCGGTATCACTCCACCACTGTTCATTGTCTTGTTAAAGTGCGTGAATCATCTCACAAAATATGTGGTACTAATTATAGCAGAATGAAGATGGGTGTAAAAAAAGACGTGTTTTTCACGTCATTCTCCATAGAGAATTTTGTGGTGCTGGTCACTATAAAACAAGCACTATTTAGTGACCCGAACGTTTTGATATGAAACAATTTAAGTGCAATTCTGCTATTATTTCCTAACATTTTAGAGGGGCTTTACTTTCTACGACGTTTTGAATTTGCTACTTAACTAAAACAACGAAACTTTAAACAAATTCAATTACAACGGGATAGGGAGCAATATTAAATGGGTGGTAACAGTATTGTAGAAGAGTATAAGCCACACCTATAGTCCAGAGTTAAGCTTATTCCCACTTTCTTTTCACACTGGCAAAAATTTCCTTAATCCCGGACTCTAGGTGGGGTTAAAGGGCGGTTCTATAGAGTGAACATTAACTCTTTTCTTCTAATAAAGAGCCCTCTAAAAGTCAATCGATATTCACTCTTAGTGATCACTGAAATCACTCCCAATAAAGTGAAAATAGAATGAAAATTCATTCTTTTTTTTAGAGAGAGAGAGATCGAGTACCATCCCACAAGTGGTTACAGATAATATTATTATTATTAACAATAACAACCCTTTCCATTATGCTATGCGTCTTCCTGTTGTCTCCAGTATGTCTATCCATGTCTTTTTATACCGAGTAAGAAATAAAAAATATTAGAATTNTAGTAGTTATAGCCTAGATGTTATAATTATGTAACCTATCAAAGGTCTTTTTGATCTTCCCTTATGAGAATGTGCTTATAACCCCATCAGGATTGGGTTTTTCCTTTTTATAAGATGTATTTTTTCACACTGCGACCTCACAAATCTTGCTCTCTCACAAATGAATTTCCAGACCATCATACCCAACTGAAAAAGTATGATGCTTAAGCAACATCTCATATGATGTAACAAGAAAAACAAATATTGAAATCATCCCTGATAATGTAATCACAATATAGGGGTATATACCAATATCTAAAAATTTGTATATTTTCGCTTTTAGGATTTCCCTTTGAAGGTGCCCTTTTTTGTTGGTGCCCCCCCCCCCACACTTTGTACTTCAGACACATTTTTTTGTTAAAGTAATATGTGCAGAAAGTTGCATGTAGTTACACAAATTGTATACTTTTCACATTCTGTATCCATACTATTTTACTTTGCATCATGTATTTCTCGATTTGTTTGTTGTTGATTCGTTTCATCGTATTATGTACACTGCAAGGCGGACTTTTAAATTAATGATGCTTCTCTTAAACAAGAATTGAACAGATAAATATAGGAACAAATAGTAAATGAATAAATAGATAAGTAAGTAAATAAGATGAATGACGTGTAAAGACAATATCAGAGCCATGTGGTCTTTACTTACAAGTATCGTATTGTTGACGGGAGCGTCAAAGATCCCAGGTTGTTGATTGGTCCGTTCAAGTCACATGACGCTCCAACCTTCGAACAAAAGGTGCATGTACTGCCACAAGTTACTGCCTCTGTAGCTAGATGAAGAGAACATAAATATGTTAATGATTTATTCATTTATGTTCATTTATGTTACAGGTATTTTGTCCTGAAGTATGTTAAACCTTAACTTATGTGTAGTTTACTTTCTTTCTTTATTGAATCACTTGATGGTCGTTTGCCCACAATTATACAATTTTCACACAGCTGCGCCATGAGTGTCATTTTAACAGACATGGCGCACTATATATGTTCACTGTTATTATTATCATTAATTTTTTTTAGTAACTAACCTTTTCATCTCATAAATCTATCAATTTATCAATTAATTCACTTCTTTTCAATCATACTTTATCTCTGTAAGTAATAAATTCATTCATTCACTTATCTTTTCATTTTCAGGGATTCATTCGTTTGTTCAACTCTTGGTAAAGTTTCTTTTGAAATAAGATGTATTTAATCAAGCTCGTGACCTACCGCAATATATCTCGTCGCTTTGATCAGCACAGTCTGGTTTTCCGTCACAGATGGACGTCAACGGCACACACGTATTTGTTGTGTTGAAACAGCGCATCTTTTCTGGTGTCCTACAACTTTTGAAGTCTTTAGCACCTGATATATAGAAAGATGGAAATGTCGAAGTCTACATCACGTGACTGATTTTGATTTCTTGAACTGGTACATACTGTACAATGATCATGTTTTGTTAATGATTTTATCTTATTTCTCCATTCGTCCATATAATAACTGAATAACAAAGAACGTATAAACTTAAGGTACGATAAAAAAAATGTATATACAAACTCATATTTACATATTTACATACAATAACCAAATTTAATATTTTCATAACATATTATCATAAATCAAATGTATTAATCATTATCCGAACTAGATCCGTGGAAAAAGTGCAGGAGACCACTATCATGAGCTATGCTTGGTTAGGATGGCGGCATCAAAAGAAAAATGTTAGGTGAAATTAAAAATGAAAAAGTAGAACACCATGCTCTGGGGACTGTAGCTAGCTGGCCTATTTTGCACACGCGGTTGCATAAGAATGGCGATCCTCTCTTTGAGGAATGATTTCAAGGATCACTTCGTTCACTGGTGGAAATTCACGTTCCAAGCAATTAAGGATCACTTCGTTCGGAGGTAATTCACGCTCAAAGCTCCTTGGAGCGTGAATTGTCACCCCCGAATTCCTTAAAAGAGTGGATTATCTAATGCAACAGTCATTTCAGTTCGCTCATCTTTGTAAGGATCTGTAAAATGGCATATGACTGGAAAACTCCCCCGGGATTAGAAAAATGTGCATACAATGTGTTCAGGCAAGCCTGAACCCAATGACAGTATGAGGGGAGATGATCTTCTAAGTGTGGCCAGCAAAGCATATTTCAAATTATCAACTTATCAGGGCAGCCGTCGCCTCATATTCGGGCAGGAAGGTGGTTTTTTTTATTGTTTTCATATCTTAGCCTGGTAGATTTTTTATTTTTAGCTAATTACAACTATGTCCAACATGTAATAAAATCATACTTTTTTTNTTTTTAATCTCTAGTAAGTGCCCCTTCTCGGGTACGAGAAGCGCCCCTTTCACTTTTGTCAAGCGCCCCCTTCACCTCTGACATTTGCCCAATTTAAATCTTAGAGTTTCCCCTTATATGTTCACTTGTGCCCCTTTTCCTTTTCAATAAGTGCCCCTTTTCCTTATGATAAGTGCCCCATTTAACAAAGAGCCCTTCGCCTTCTCATAAATGCCCCTTTTCACCTATGAAAAGAGTCCTTTTTCGTTCTCATACTAGTGCCCCTTTTCATGTCTGGTAAATGACCCTATTCAGTTCTGAGAGAAATTCGTTTTATTTTGATAAGTGCCCCCCTTTTCTCCTGATAAGTGCTCTTTTCAACTCTAATAACACCCCATTTTATTTTGACACGTACCCCTTTTCCTTCCTAATAAATTATCTTTTTCCTTCATATAAGTGCCTCTTCCCCTTTTCATAAAAGCCCCCTTTCGACTCCAATAAATGCCCCTATCAAAATCTGACAGGTGTCTCTTTTATTTCAACAAATGCACATTTCCCTTTATTGTTAGTACCCCTTTTTCATTCTCATAAATGCCTCTTTCATATATGGCGTGTTCCTCTTTTCAGATGGGATAAGTGCCCCTTTTCACCTCTGATAATTAACCTTTTTAACAATGATACGTGCTCCTTTTCCTTTCTTATAAGGAACCTATCCCTTTTTTCATAAATCAAAATCTGATAGTTGCGTCTTTTCCGTCGACAAATGCCCATTTTCCATTCTCTTAAGTGCCTTTTCATCCCTGGTGAGTGCCCTATTTTTCACCTCTGCTAATAACCCTTTGTACTTTGACACATGCTCCTTTTGTTTTCTAATAAATGTCTTATCCCTTCGATAACGGTCCCATTTTCCTCTCATCATTAAACGTATCCCCTTATTTCAAGCGACTAAAAGCAATATCTCCCAAAGCTTGCTTGCTACGCTCGCTCACATTTATAGTTGTTATAATTATGTTCCTTACCAAAGTCTTTTCAGTTTGCTGTTATGAGAATTAGCTTTTTTATAACCCGATGAGGATTGATTTTTTTCCTCTTTATAAGATGTAGTTTTCGCACTGCGAACTCACAAATCCTAATTTTTTTCCTCGCTCGCTTTGCTTGCTCGCAAATAATTCTTTCGACTATCACACCCAACTGCAAGGTATGATGCTTAGGCGACATTTTGTACGATCTATGAAGAGAAATAAATTTTGAAATCATCCCTGATAATGTAATTAAATTATAGGGGTGTGCACCAATGTTTAAAAAATTGTATATTTTCGCTTTGAGATTTCCCGTTGTGGGTGCCCTTTTTTCCCAGAAAGTGCCCTTTTTTGTTGGTGCCCCCCCACCCACTTTGGATGTCGCTCCGCCGCCTCTGGATTTAACCAGGAACAAATAACGAGTATGACTGTACACATGCGATGAACAGCTCCAGCAATCCAACAAAACTGCTAAGGGTAATGCTAGACTCTGTCTCTAGTCGTTTGCACAGTTTATTTGACTGAAGTGGCTAAACAGTTGTGTACAAAAAATATGCGCTGTCCGGTGTACATAAAGTACAAAGCCTAATGTAGTCTCATCTTGCAGACACTGTTACGCACAATGACTGACAAGGGTTTGTGTCTGCACACTAATCAACTTCCTACAAGGATCAGATATGATTCGAAATTATTAAGTTTTTGTAATTCTAATGGCTTCTTCCCTTTTTTCAAAAATTACAGATCATGTTTGGATTTATCTCAACTCGTACACGTCAATTCTAACACGTCAATTCTGTTTGTCAACATGATATCTTAAATTTCATTTAAAAAATCCGAATTTTACCTGTCAACAAATCGTTCCGGACGGAAGACAAGTGGATCTTCGAAATACTCTGACATGCGACCCATGATAAAAGAGCTCAACTGAAGAAGAAAAAAATAGAAATATACAGTGCGTCCTAGAAAAAACGAAACCGAGAATTATCGACGTTTTATCATAACTTAATCACAATTATAACTAATGAATGATACTTGTTCGGAAAGCTTAGAGCCTCCTGTTTCATTTGATGCAACTCATATGACGCATATTTCACGCATATGTGATTAAAAGCAATTTGAAGGAAGGAAACCAAAAAGTCATTTGGCGGGCGGTATCGTAGCAAGAAACGGAATTGACAATCAGCCGTATGCGAAAGACTTCATGCATGGCTGATTGTCAACGAAACAGAGTTAAGTCTTTTGTCAATTCTGCTTGTTGGTACTGCATATGCAGCCAGTGAAAACGATTTCGTTAGATAAAATTAGGGATATGCAAGCACTACTTTAAACTAACAGAACTTTGTCATTCCTTGCTCATTTTTCCTGATTGAGGTGTCATATGAAAGGGCAGAAACTGAACTTTCCAGAAATATGAATTTTCCTATGAAATTCAGATACCGCTCGCCAAATGACTTTTTTGTTTCCTTCCTTCAAATTGCCTTTAATCGCTCATGCGTAAAATATGCATCATATGAGTTGCATCAAATTAATGAAAGAAGAGACTCTAACTTTCCTAATATGTATCATTCATTAGTTATAATTGTGATTAAGTTATGATAAAACGTCGATAATTCTCGGTTTCGTTTTTTCTTGGACGTACTGTATATAGTTTTGCAAAGACAGTCTTAAGATACAATAAACTACAGTAAAATGAAAACTCCCATTTATTTTGCATTATTATTTTAATGAACAGTACTTTAGAATGGTTAGCAATTAATTTCATGAGAATAAGCATTTTCTGGAAAAAAAAACACAGCTATGAGTATGAGTGTTGGGAAATTATGAAAGCGGTAGGCTTGTTATTTTAAAATAATATAATATTTTATAAGAATAGTTAATGTTTTCATGAAAGTCACTGGTGCATACAAAAGTTTACAATTTAAATGGATACAAGTGAGGGGGCCTATAATTCTGTGAAATTTCATCGATTTCTCTTTGTTTTCCAGTCTGGCCTTTTATTCAACGTATTCCATATGCCACTGATGACGTTGACAATTAGTCATCATTTTAAGAATTGGAACACTATTAAGTCCGAGATACAAAATTCTAAGAAGAGCAGTAACGTCGTTGTAATTTAAGTCAGGGGCAGATCCAGTGTTGTCTAATGGGGAGGGGGCTTAAGAATACAATCTTTTGGATGACCCTTCCTTGAATCCAAGGAGGGGAGGGGGCGGCATTTTTTTTCCTTGAGGATGCTCGTTTGTCATGCTTTTTTGTCTTTAAGAAGATGCCGTAGCCCCCTCAGCCCCTTGAATCCTATGTAAGTCATTTGACTACGAACCAATAGGTGTGTCCTTTAGCAAGACCTTGCCTTATTACCAAATAAAGGAAATGGGAAGGAAGATATTCATCACCATTGACTACCTTGAGCTCCTTATATGACAACCTGCACATCCAGAATGAAGGTTGCAATGCGCAGTACAGTGATTTCACCATGAACTGCGCACTAGCCAGGATGAATCACAATTTTCATTTATTGCATCTTTTTGCCATTTTTAAGTTTGATGAACTTACATTGATTTGGCTGCCTTTGGGTATGATGAGTCCTGTACTAGCCCTGACATCGGTGCCAGCTACGCGAGGCACGACAGGAACTGGGGCATACATCCTTAGCGATTCTTTCAAAACCTGGAAATTNCTTATTCTTCTACTAATAATTCACAGTCCGTCTTATAGCTTATAGACAAAAACCTACTCCATTCATTAACGATTTTCCTTGAGATTTTTGTGTCCTTTACAAGGTTACTTTAATACGCCAGTATACAATGTGTTAGCTATGATCATACTTTCCCATGGTAAGTGACTTTTCGCAATTCACAAAAGGTGAAAAAGCTTCATAGTTTCTTTTTTCTTTCGTAAAGATTCCTATTATTGTAATCATGGACTTGATAACCTACAAAATCACCATCCGAAACGGATTCCCTTTACTGTACCCCTTAATTCTAAACGCTTATTGTGATGTAGATTAAAGAATTGGGTTGAATGCATTGGGTATTTAGGCTAAGGGGCGGATCCAGCCGGCGGCCAAATTATTCAACTGGGCCAAAAAGGGGGCCCAGTTCGTAAGAAATATTAAGCGGCGAATCAACCAGCCAGCGAATAAGTGGGAGGGGGCGGGGGGGTTAGGAGCACAATTTTTCTAATGTTACTCTGTATACATTATTTTGTTCAATTATGAATGATAAATGAATGTACATGTTTGCAGGATATGAACTCAATAATTCAGGCTCTTTTAAATTTTGAAACGATATTATGTATGCTATATGTGTAATTTATTATGACAGAACCCTTTTTTTCTGTAATGAATTTTATTGTATTGACTGATGTTGATTACAGTTCTCGATGTAAGATTTAAGTAGATGATGAATAATTTGGTATTATTCCATAGAATTTTATAGCTTTGGTTAAAGTTTAATTTTAGATGGTGTTCCGGCTAGGACTTACATAACAAGTCCTCTGTCAATTTCATGCCTCAATGGGTTGATCCCTACCAGTACCTACTAAGGAGATTTGAAGGTGCTATCAGATGGAGCAACACCTTCGTTATGGTGGTCACTGCAGTCAGGCTTTAGCCACGGACAACTGAAGTTTCAGCAACGATTACAGCTATGGTTTCTTCATTCTAGATGAACAACCATTTTNCACATTATCAGGAAAATGTATGCTTCCTTTCAGAATTTAATTTTAGACTCAATATAAAAGTATCTCTTGTATCCATTAGCAAATTCAATGTGACGGTGATGTCATTTTCAGATGCATGATGGAACCTTTTTTTTTTCCATTTCTGTAAAAAATGGGTCATCTAAGTAATTCCAAATCCTTAGATAACATCGTCATTGTGAGAAACTTGAAAATTTTATCAAAAGTTTCAACACGTCACATTGACTTTATTTCCTGCACCTTAATGTCCTTGCTTTTAGTAACAATCTACATGTATAATTGGAATTCAGTGCGGCGGTAGGAAACGTTCAGTATCGAGCATTTCAGTTTTTAGAGTGTAAGAAAGTGTATACGAACGTAAACAAATATATATGTCCGTTGAAAACGAGGTGTCACTTTCATTGCGTTATTACCTGTTCTAATCAAGTGTCTGAAGGCAATTAGTCAAAGAGCTATTATTTTGATACCATACTTGCACTAATCATTTTTCATATACTTTGTGCTCAATGCCACTCTCCCATCGTGTGTCGAAGCACAAGTCTCTGACGCAAGCATACGTCAGGGACTGGCGAACGATTGCGTCATCTAATGACGCTTTGTGTGCAACGGACGTGACAAGTCTCCATGCGCTTATTGAACCGTANAATAATATAGGGTCATCTCAAATTAGCCACTCACCTTCACAACATCTGGATCAAATGCAGCAACGATGTATCGATGAAAAATCGAATATTTGAAGATCGTTCCGTATTCCGCCTGCCTATAATGATGATCAAACATAAAAAGGGATTGCAAAATATAGGGTTTGATCATGGACCTAATAGGTACATGGTTTGATTGAGTATGTCGAGGCAAGAAAAATGTTATGATAATAAGCAAAAATAAACTTAACTCCACCCCCCCCCCGAAAAATCATTTCGAATCACTCTATTATTTTTCAATAATAGAAGCCTGTATGTTTTAATTAGGTGCCCTCGCATTTTACACGTCGTTATCTGCTATTTGGGCGATTCCGTGGCATGCGTGAAAAATTGTTCTTTCTTGTATCTCTAACAATGTCAAGACATTTCCCATTTTTGGATACAATCAATGGAAAGGAAGACATGCCGAATGGGACACATTACTCGCAATTACTCATTCACAAAAGTTACATAAGCAATTTAAGCTCATGATCCACTAAAGTATTGCAAGCGACATAAAACTAATTGTATAATCAATAATTGTACGAATAAAGAATATATAATATGCATCACATCATACTGAGCAAGACGGTGTGAAAACGTGTTTCCCTTACCATTTCACAAGTAAATCTATCTTGCTCTTCCCTTTCTCAAGAAATTCCAGACATTCTTGGCGGCATCCAAAAATGGCACTGCAAGATACAAACGATTGTTCGTAATGATTTCAATCGGAAAAAAGTAACTTTCTGCTTTAGCCATGTTAGTATCTGAAGTCATTTAGAAGCGCATACTAAATTAGTTAAAAGAGAGAATACTATTTTTCTGAGTTTAATGAGCATCTTGGTGATCCCCGCAAAACTTGGAAAAAACATTAAAGAAAGTGTCTTTTAAGAAGAAATCCGGAGATAGAATCGAGTTGATAAAAGATGGATATGTAATTAATGATTCCGAGTGGATTGCATCAATATTCAATGAATTTTCCACTCAAACTGCTAGTCGATTTAATACTGAACATACCTTTAATGAATTACATAATTAACCGACAAAATCTTTTCGTGTGTTTCTATATCAGAGGATTTTGTTTTTAAAGATCTTTCCAAATTACCTATTTTAAAATCTCATGGTATCTACATCCACGTCTTTTGAAGCCCGCTTCACCATTCATTACAAAACCACTTACATGTACACATTTGTTCACTCTCCACTGGTTTTGTTCCTGTTGAATGAAAGACCGTAAGGGTAACGCCTATTTTTGAGGGCGGAGACAAGAAAAACCCATCCAACTATCTTCCGATTTCGGTTCTTTCACATATTGTTAAGATTTTAGAAAAGGCAGTACACTCCCAATTATTGTATGATTATCTTAATGATAATGGTCTTCTTAGTGAGAGGCAATCGGGCTTCCGACCGCTTTACTCAACAGAAACGGCGCTGGTTGATGTGAATAATTTTTTACTGAGGGGAAGAGGGGTCTTATCTCCGGTGCTTCAAACCCTCAAGTCTCTCATGGTAGCTTTGGTGTTTTTTCTCTGGTACCATTTTTGTTTCTCTTTTTTGTACCTTTTCTATGAATTTTTCGTCCTTCACATAGCGAGGGTACCAGATTACATTGCCATATTCAAATGTGGGACGAACGAGGAGTGGAATTGTTGATCTGTCCTTGCAAGTGAAAGATCTACGTACGCGAGCTAGTACTCCATTCGCTTTTCTAGCAGCATTTGCAGATTGTTGATGAAATCTGAGCTTCTCGTCAATGACCACTCCAATGTCCTTTTCTTCTCTGGTTTCTGGGATCTTAACACGGTCTAGCTCATATTCCCTTCGTGGATTGCCTGCCCCTAGGTGCAGGGTCTTGCATTTCTTTGCATTGAAGTGGAGCTACCATTTCTCTGACCATCCCTCAAGTTTTGTANTCAACAAATATCTTCACATTTATAGTTAATTCTAATTTATGTACATTTTGCTTATCCTCTGTCGAAAATATTTCACACTTGTTTTGGGAATACCCTGTTATACGCATCAACTCATTCAAGACTTCCAAAGCTCTATTCTAAACAATGAAGTGCTTTTAAATAAATATTGCTTTTTGTTTGGTTTACCAGATGGTACGCAATCTATCTTTGATTTTGTCATTCGATATGCAAAACACTATATATTCTCTGTGAAATACAAAGGGGAACGGCTTTCTTTGAATTATTTTAAGAAGATGCTTAAACGTTATTATGAGGTTGAGCGGGCTCTTTCTATCAAACGCTATAAATTCGTTGTATTACTTGATAAATGGAGACATTGTGTGACCGTAACAATGGAACAGTGTTTGTTTTACCGATATGTCACAACATGTACTTTGTTCAAATATATTGTTTTGTTCTTGCTCACGAATGATTGAATTAATTTTTCTTTGAAAAAAAAAAATTAAGTGACCTTGCGGATTCTGTCTTTGCCATCGTGATCTCGTGATCATGCAGACCCGTGCTGTATTTTAAAGGTATAGACCATTTTTGTTAATGCCTCCCTCTCTAAAAATGGAATGAAAGCTTTTATTACCAATCATGTGAAAGAATATGTTTTGACTAATACGTGATGATACAAATTATGAGACTAATTGCCTACGAATTGATATATTTGGTAAATATCCGGCCAAATCGATTAGGCCTGGATAGATATCGCGTTGTCCAATATGCATCTTTCTGTGTACAGTGCCTGTAACTTTACCAAGACGGGGCCAAATTTCTTATCATTTTGATGATTCTAGAACCTTGCAGTACACACCAATACTTACATGCTAGATGATCATCCTTTTCTGATCGATTCCACAACGTTTCTTTCACAATGCAATCGCATGACCAGAACTGGTCTATACCTTTAATATATTATTCCATGTCATCGTCTAGAGTTGAACCAATATAAACCTGAAAGGTCGTCGACCAAAATGCATGCTATACACTGGTATAAATTGTTTTGATATCACGATGCAGCGTATTATTTTATGAAAGAATCCGACATGTAATCATGTAAAAATGCATGTCAAAATAACGGTACATTCCACCAGTAACGGTCCTAGACGGCGGGGGGAGTCAAGCCCCCTCATTTTTGTCTCGATTTTACATGATTTTAAGCGAGGCACACGTGGGAAATGAAATCAAAACCCCAAGCCTCCTCAAATCACCCCCTCCAACAACAGCAAATCTTCTAGAACCGCATGCATGCCATATCTATTAACTTTACCATAGTTTGGAAAGTGAATTTTCACTCACTTTTGTAAGACGTGTGGATGCTTTCCGAGCAGCTCTAGTGTGAAGGACANAAGAATAAACTTGTGAAATAATACAATGCTCTTTGTCTACTGGCTTGATCTTGCACTCAGTTTCAAAGACGTATTATGAACATGTTAATGTGATATAGACAGGAGAAATATTACATAATAATTACCGCTGATTCCAACCGTAATTACAGGCTGTATGTAACTTTGAACCCAATAACCAACCCAGCCTTATGCAACCTTATATGTTTGACTATAGTGTCTGGAGCAAACGTCGCCAGTCGTGCGATTAATAAGCCTCTTTTGATGCATGAATCTAGGATCATTGATCGGGTTTATCCAATTTAAGACGTGATACAAGAAGAAGGGAGTCAAGAGGGGTGAATGTGAGCCCCTCCTCTCCACACTTTACACCCCTAAGCTCCTTAATGACAAAATGGACCTATTCCTTTTTGTGGTATTGTGGGCTTATTGTTGCTGTTGTGAATATACCCTCCCATTCTCCCTTCGCGCCCCTCCCCTTGAACGAATAAGTTGAATGGCTGGTAAAATGATCAATTCACCAATAGCTGATCGACAAACATTTCTTGCAAAGTGATATTAGGTTCTCACTTTCTGTTGTTTTTTGTCTCATTTAATAGAATCCATGTATATTTGTACCATTTACTTTGTGAAATCATTGCAACAAGTTAAAACGTGTGAAATATGAAGAAAAAAAACCTGAAACTGCAACTAAAACTGAATTTGTATAGATGCCACCTATATCCGAAACAAGAAAGGTTCGTTCATTTTTGCAGGTACTATTTTCCTTCCTTGTATCTACGCGGTGTCGGTGTAAAATCTTAACTTTAGATCGATAATAATTTGAAAGTTGTAACTCATATCACACTGAATTTTTCATATTGTACAGTTTGGGGGGTATAACATTCATTTATTGCTGAGTGTATACCCCAGACGGTACCGCGATACCAACTCGTATTCCAGAACATCTTCTCAATGTCGTGATGTATTGTCTATTNTGGCAATATCTCTCTCAAAGTCTATTAAAGCAGAGCTTCTTAGTTAAGTGTCGCAAGTCCTTGGCTTCCTTGTTTGCAGTCACCTTATCTTCTGTTCTACCCGTTGCTATGTAGTTGTTCCATGCTCTTGCTTTCCTCTTCTGTTTTCTCATGGCACATTTTGTCATCCATGCATGCTTCTTCTTCCTTCCATTTGCCCTTCTAGGAATATGTTTCTGCATCTGGATAGTCAAGTGGCTCTCTAGGAACTCCCGAGCCTCGTTGTTGAGCGGTCACTTATCTTCTTTTCTCAGTCGACCTCATTCAGCTCATTCACTATTTCCTGGTATTGCCCTCTACGGTACTGTGGTCTTGGTGAATGTCCACTTCCTTTGTCAGGGTAGACTAGGAGATCAAATAGGAGGCGCACATGGTCGCTATTTCCAAGTCCTGGCAGGAAGTCAATGTTTGAAATGATGTCATCTCTATTAGTTAGGAGGAGGTCAAGCAGATTTGGTGTTTGGTTCTCTCTGTATCTAGTGCAGTCCTCTATTGCATCTATGAAAGCTTCTTCTCATTTTTTTTTTGATGTAGTGTGGGTTTCCCAGTTGATACTAGCATAGTTGAAGTCACCAGCAATCAAGAGATGAGATGCCTACAGTTCCCATGCTTTGCAAATGAGCTGGCACAGCTTTGTGTTGTTCTCCTTATCACTGGAGGGGCTTCTGTAAGATGTACCCCATCACAAGTTTGTTGTTTCCTCTCAGTTGCATGGTTACCCACAGGTTTTCCTGAAAGTCATGCAGGACTTCAGTTCCATCAACTAAGTCAGCCAAGGTATCAGTGATGTATATTGCTACTCCTCGATCTCTTGCCTAGTCTTCCAATGTTGCTGTGCAGTGTAAAGCCATTGATCTTTATTTTCTGTCACCTCGTCTCATACATTTTGGGGAAGGACTTCAGTTGCTAGCAATATATAACAACATTGTAGACAGAGCAAAAGCCACTCAATTCATTTTTCTTGTTCATAGAGAGTCACAGTGTGTAGACATGACCCTCAGTTTCCTCTTAAGGAAGGATTGGGGTGTAGGTTGCACGTCCAAACTTGGGTCCTCGCTGTCAGTCGATTCAGTCAAAATATCGGAGCCTTCACTACCGCTTTTCCTGACTATAAAGAGGTATCATCTTCGTCCTCACCATCGGCAGTCCTTGATGTTTCATCGGCTGACTCTCGCTGTAAGTCGCCACTATCCAGTAATATGTTCACGTTATATTCTACACCATCATTTTCGTAGTTGTTCATTAGTACTGACATTACTGGTCGTGAAGTGTTACCTTTTGTAGTATCCTTGGGGGAAGCAGATCCGTGGTCAGCAAGATGATTGCTGTGACACTGCAGGTGTTTAAGCTTACCGGTATGTTTGCTTGTATCAAAACTCCTTGTCATCTCTAATTCTTGACTTTTCTCTTCAGCACAGTATCTCACGGTCATGCTTTCAAGTTTTTCTAGAGCTCCGACAGCACTGACATGTGTTTTTTCTCCTCATTCTCTGATTTTTCTCTAATGTAATGCATGCTGTTTCCTTGAGGCATGCTTCTTTTCTCGTGTTTCTCTGCTAACAGTCATAGCTTTTTTCCATTTCTTTGCCACTTGGCTTAGGAGCTACTCGGACTGCACATAATCTTTCTTCCACGTTCTCTAATTTTGTTGGATCTCTTTCTCCTGCCTATATCTACCGACATCATTGCGGACCGAGTCCCAAATAGCCCAACAAGATTGGTTAGCTGTTGCTCAGATGATGTTTAAATTGTGTCACTAATCTTTCTTTTTTTAAACAGTTAACCCATGTAATTTAAGAAATTTGTGAAGAACATGATGGAAAGTGTACGCTAAGCTTATATCGACCATCAACTATAAGCCACTCAGAAATTGACCCCCATCTGAATATTGTATCACGCCTATTACTTGTGAACCATCCTACTCTTGGACACATGTTACATGACTTTTGTATACAGGTACTTTTGACCATTTATATTCTGTATCCGATAGATCACCAATTTCACTGTCAGAAAATCAAGGAGCCGGTGGAAATGGTCCGGGTGGTAGTACGAATTTGCATTTGTTCGTGTGGTATTTGTCCGGAATTGGTAATATTTGTCCGGGTTTGGTAACATTTGTCCGGGTGTAATAATCCAGGGAGACTGTGTCTATATGTATACGGTGTGACCATATAATTATAGAGGTACATGTATATGGATGTCTATATGGATAGGACATCAACCAAAAGGAACATGGTCGCAATGACATTCAAGAAATTGAAGTTAATTATTGGCAATTCAAATGTCATATTGTATTGCTTATAACTATTATCACACCATAATTAAAAAAGGGAATGCGGTAGAAATTGTCCGGATGGTAATACGGATCGCAGTGTCCGGGTGTAGTGATTCAGGGAGAAAGTATATAGATATTAGGGACTTTTAGATTCGCACGAAGACAATGGGGATTGCTACGGTCGACGTTCTTTTAATGCACTGCCTTGAATGGAAGTCACACGTATCAGCCCACGCAAATCTAAAAGTCCCCAATATAGAGCTGTGCGTTACAGATATTTACGGACAGATATTAAATCAAGGGATTAAAATCTTGCAAATATAATGCAACACTGTCACAAAGACAAAGTCAATTTTAGGGCAATGCAAAAACCCTATTCTACTGTATTTCGTATAAAAATCCTGCTCGGATTACGAAGGTCATTGTCCCGTTCGTACATGTAGTGACTCACGTTGACTTTTGAACTCTTAGCGATCCTACGTGTAAGGCCGAATACAATTGTTTGCCCCTCCTCCTTACCTAATGGAATTTTTATGTACAGATCATTTTTATTTATAACCATCCTCCTCTCATTCGACCTCTTTGCATGCTGTAGCAACCACCTGAATAATTATAGAAATTAGGCCACCTGTCTAAAAGAAATTTATTTGTATTCCTTTAAATCATTTATCATTGAAATGAGTACTAAATGAACCTGTACATAATAACCACCTGCCCTTGAGCGGTCTTTATACACAGTTTTCAGTGTACATACATACCTGGTTCTTCTGGGACCGGGAATATGTTTCAGCTTCCGTCTGCCAAGCTCAATGGCAAGAAAAAATATGGCGACACATGATAGCGATGCAAAGACACACAAGGAGAAGAAAAGTGAAAGAATCGTGGTCATATGAAAACCAGACGAAAGGGCCTCCATCTGTGTAATGCAGATCTGTATACGCCCAAATCTCAAAATTGTAATAGTTAAATACTTAAACTCCCAAGAGAAAAGGTTTACAGCAGCAAAATTACTTATCCGGCGGATGATGTAATTGGATGGAGACGTTTAGAAATTAATTATCCTGTTCTTACTAACAGTCCACCAGTATGATTATTATTCATACACCAATATTGTTCCACGCACAGGTTCGGTTAGCTTTGTAGCACATGCACATATCCAGAGATAATAACCCTGAATCATCCCTGTGACCCTAGTTAATCATCTAAAACATGTGAAGACATACCTCACCGAAAGGAGGCGTGGACTAGTCTTACTCCAGGCTTGACTATTTTACACGTAGTCGATCTTTTCCCAGACTTCCATTTTTTTTCAATGACTAAACATTCCAGCCAAGAAATTCGTATAAATCATGATTAATATTCATGTCATAAAATGACAGTACAAGCTAACATTACAACCAACAAAAGTGAGACATTGGGAATGATGTATTTTAAATCATTAAATACTGAAAAGTATGGAAACAGGTTAAGGTAACTTGAAAGAGTTTTCCTTTTTATTACATACGTCATCAGCCATGCATTGAAAATGCGTGCTCGCCAGCTGAGAGATACGTGGATCAAAGAAATCTGAAAAGAAAGTTACATAACATAACTGTTTGAATGTTTTTGTTCAGGGATTTTTTTACATACGTCATTTGTCATGCATTGAAAATGCGTGCTCGCCTGCTGAGAGATGCGTGGGTCGAAGAAATCTGAAAAGAAAGTTACATAACAGTACTGTTTGAATGTTTGTTCAAGTTTGAATGGTTGTTCAAGGATGAAAAGAATCGTGGTTCGTCTAAAAAAAAAAGATTTTACGGCTTCGTCGTTGTCTCGTGTTTTAAAGGTATGGGCTCAAATTCATAAAGGAGGTTTGCAGACAAACCTATAGGTTTATTTATTCAATATTTATTAATTAAAACATCTTTTGACAGGATATCATTTATCAGCTCGCAGGCTGTTTTGCATAATGATCCTGCATAAAGAAGGAAAATACAAATTTAAGAACTGACAGTAGGAGTATTTACAAAGAAAATAGCAGTTTTATACAAACGGTAAAAATAGAAACAACATAAATAGGAAGAAAAAAATTAGGGAAAACCGGAAGGAGGGGAAAGGGGAATTATGCATACATCTTTGGAAAAAAAAAATAGATGGATAAGTGGATCTACAAAGATTAATTGACAAGAGTGTAGTATAATCTATTATAAAATAAAAATAAAAATAGAACACGAAATGTCTTAGCAGCTGCATAGGCATCGACTATACAATAAATACATAAGATAGACATCAAATGTAGAACGTAATGTAAGTATATGAAGTTTCTAAGTAATGGGGTAAGCAATTATTTTAGTTAGTTATTGCATAATGTTGTAGTGGTAAGAAGAAACGGCAGTGAACATATATTATCGACTAAAGGAAGATTTGTTATATTGGTATTTAAACTGTCTACTGAATTTNGAACCGAAGAAAGATTTCTTTAACAAAGAAGTTATAATAATGTTACGAATCCGACAAAACGGACTTCAAAACCAAAGCGGGCAAGCGATCAGATTTTACGCATGGAGAGAAGTTCCATACTACTGACAAATTAATCAATACCCTTCTGAATTGCCCTTCCCCTGCGTTTAACCTTCTCTTCTTGCCCTCTTCCAGAAAGCTGATTATACCTCTTCACTCGATTAAGTATGTCATTATGATTTGGTTATATATAGGGGATAGTCCACCCTTATTTTTTTCCAAATATTTTCCACTCTTCTTCCGCCATGTCTGCATTTGCAGATGCTCTTTAAAAGATATTTTATACGAGGACCGATTATTACCAAGTTTTACTCATATTATTATGCTTGTATTTTCCATGAATGCATATTTTCACATTTTGCATTGGAAAAAACATCCTCAACTTATTAATCCTGTTCAGTATTAACGAAGAAGTTTTTTCATTTGAGAAATTAATTATTAAAACTTAAAATTGTAAATTCACGTGGTGAAGTATTTATACGGGACGTCTAGCGGCGCATACACCAGGGACCCGTTTCCCAAAGCCTTTTTGAATGACAAATTACAAAAATCAGCGACAAATCTGCTGATAAACGATCAAAAGCAAGGATTTCAGTAGCTTATAACAAAAACTGCCATTCATCTCACTGATGACAAGTTTTGTGAAATGGGGCCCAGAATTACACAAATATTGTCATTTAGAAAATGATTTGATGATAGAATATCTCATTACAGTCAAATGCAGGACAACAACAGTATTTTTCTGCCAACAAAAAATAAAGGGGTTTCTTTCGGTTCTATAGTACAAGTATCGTATCGCACATACTTCAGAATTACTCAACCATTATTATAATTAAAAACAAAGTTAGAAAATTATAGACTCACTCGTAACAGAAGTCAGTTGTCCGTGTGTCTTAGATCCTAACAACAAGACTCCTAGAAAAAGATTGGTAAACACGAGACGAAAAAAACCAACCATGATTCTACCACTTCAGCCACGGACTTCAGCTTGGTATTTTGACAGCGTACTCTGCCTCTGCAGAAAGACACACAACTATTCTGCACGGTGAGTTCCACACGTATCAGGAGCTGTTTGCTCGAAACTGTCTACCTCCCGATGCTTGAAACGTGAGCAGATAGCTGACGAGCTGTACGGCTACAGTTAAGTGAGGGCGTCCCAGTTTTTGAAATTAAATTCATTTTTCTCGC
>BEXV01000575.1:115126-134235 GCA_003118195.1 Hemicentrotus pulcherrimus | reverse complement strand
CCCCCCCCCCCCCCCCCCCCCCCCCCCCCCCTGCGTAAGCGCCTGTGTAGCAGGAAGATGAGTTCAGAATTCTCTTTTTATATGTGTCAAAATTGAATCCCTCATTTTTTACACGACGAATGGGGTGAAATAAACGCTATTTGCTAAATTCAAACAGAAATTTGACTGTAATTTTGCTCATAATGAATATTGTGCCAACATACATTCATGAAACTTTTCATTTGGGTTTTTTTAACAACATTTTGGCCTTTCCACAAGTTATTATTATTATTATTATTTGGCAGAAAACACATGATATCAATATACAGAGTTGAAATAAACAATAAATAGCAAATCGCACACAAAAAAGGAACACTGGGTGCACCTGGCTGTGCTGCCAGGCATTGGGCAAAGTTAACCAAATAACTATAGTCCGCAGACCGCCCTCACCTATATCCCAACCAGATGCAACCAGTGTTGCAGATTTATGTGACAAGGACAATATAAGAGATACATATACCACATTCAAATAATTAAAATGCATCAAGACAAAAACTTCTATATAGTTTTGAGATTGTCACTATACATATCCCTTCAATATAAATAGGCTGATCACAGTGCACGCACTTGCCAAACTTGAAAATCAGACTATTTACAACTCAAGAATTATAGACTTTGGAAGGTGGTACGGGCTTAATTTGCAAAAATCGTAGGTCATAGGAAAATATTTGGAAGTATTTTTTGGAATATATACTGTTTTTTAGTGCAGCGCCTTGTAATATGTGCATTGTCATCACCGACAATATTACTACCCGCACCGTGACATAGTTGGTTAAACACCACTATAAAAAAATGGACTTTCCTCATTTTGTGCCATTCAATGGAGATCGACGACCTTATAGTTAAGGCTAGCTGTGATAGACTAAATCTATAAAATGTTTTTTTTTTTATTTATTTATTTTTTTAATCAGAGAATGCTTCAAGATGCGTTGAACGGTCATTTACCAGATTTGAGTAGCTAAATATATACAGTTTCGATGCATAAGCTCAATTTTTTTGTCCATCTACTGGAAAACTTGAGGAAAATGTAACAAAGGTATATTGATGTCTCAACTGTGTATCATTTGAAAACGTAAAGACATGTACCGCTTAACGTCCCCTACTTATAGGTTATTTGTAGACAGGTCAAATGGCTGAGTAAAAATGAAAATATTACGTAAAATTTGCATGTACATGTTGCGCATATATAATTAGCTGGTAATAATCTAATCTGCATAATATGATTTTTTTTTGTTTTGTTTTTTGCGCAGATACAAAATACTTTCCAAGATAATACTTCTTGTAAAGTTCAGCTAAAACGAACATTTACAAAGTCCTGATATTCGGTATGCGCATATTAATTAGCTGGTCTTAGTTTTGGTCTTTTTTGCACCTGCAGATGTGTAAAGTTAAACAAATTGGCATTTTTGACAACTCTGCGTCTTAAAGCACAACAAGTATGGTCATTGATACTGACTTTAATTTAAGGCTCCATAACCTTCTTTCAAAAAAATGCAAAAGATTCGGATTTGCAATGCTTATTTTCGTTCAAAAAAGCTATGTATTTGTCCATTATATGGCAGGTTTTTCCGGTAAGTAATCAATATTGTTTTGTTGTTTTTTTTTCTTTCTCAAGAACCGCTCACCCGATTTTGAAATTGTTAGTAGCAAAATAAAGCATTCGATGAGATCTTTCCATCAAAATCAAAATTGAGGGTGCTCTACATACTATAAAATTAATGCATACCACATGAACATACGCTGATTGCTTTCGGGGTTGAAGAAAAAAGTCTGAAGTTCATGGCATTGAGGGATAAAGGAAGAGATGGTAAATACCATACATTTTGGGGAAAATTTGCAATGAGCTTGAGATTTTACAAAAATAATGTCAACTTACATCCAATACACATTAGAAAGTCCATCGAGCATTCCTTTACGAAGTTCGGTTAGCTTGTTGTCCGTAAAAGATCTGCCATTAAGAAAGAAACAAGACTGCTAATACCATGAATCTATTTCAGTTATCTAAAATGAAATAAGTGCAGTAACTAACCAAACAAAATAATTAGGTGTATAGTGAATGTTCATGTATAAATGAATAGTAAATTGAAATGATTGAATTTATATTTTACAATCTACATAATTACATACATAAAGAATAATTTTGTATTATATTTATTTATATGTACATACTTTAAAGATACTATGTCCCTTTTGCAGCCAACGTCAAATTCCGTACAACTTTGCAGGAATTATGAATATGTCATGTATGTCCTATTTGTGAAATTTAAACGTTAGCAGTGTCCTAATATTCAAATTATGCAAGGAAACTCGTTTAATTGCTAGACTTCACTGTCAGACACTATTGAGTGACTGACTGGCTTTTTCTCATCTTTGGTAATAACATACATAAAATGAGCTGCAACAGGTACATTGTACATGAGCATTTGTCTACATTAATAACCCACTTCTTGTAATGACCAAAATTAAACTGATTGAATCTTTGGCAGCATAAAACGTATGACCATTCAGTACAATGGTCTGAAAAATCAGACTATTACTTACTGGCTCTATAGCTCCTAAGTCGATTCGACAACTAATATTTGTTATTTTCCCACTTACATACATTTTCAAGCCCCCCCCCCCCCCTTTTTTTTTTTTTTTTTTTTTAGGGAAGTTCTAAATTATTATTGTCTTCCAAATGCCGTTGGAATTTAACCTTTTCATTTGTTTGGCTTGCAAATGGGACAAAGTACCTTTAATATATCGGGAAAAGGAATGTCTCGTGGAAAGATATGACCCTTTCTGAGCATGTGACTAGTTCTTTTTATGAAGTTAATCATTATGAGCGTAATTATAATGAACGTAATAAATACAAACGACAGAGGGCATTTTACATTTTTATGGAGGACGTCCATTAAACATTTGACGTAAAATGTCTTCGTTGATTTTACGACTGACATTTTTATCTTCATTTTGGAAGAAAGATAAAGCGATGCATAAAAATGCAGGTAAGATTCAAATGACTTACATGCCGATGATTTTGTCGAGTCCACTGAATGCCCCAGTCTCAATCATGCTGATAGAGTTATACCGAAGTATCCTTTTTTTTAAAGAATTAAATGTACATAAAGAATAAAAATGGCAAAATGGAAGTTGAATAGATTGAACTGAAACGATATTCATTACAACAACAAAATGACAGCCCAAGGACTAGATTGCATTGAGTTTGCAAAGTAAAATCACAAAAACTAAATATTTAACAAATCTATATCAGAGTCAATTATTATGAAGGGTAGAAACATAAAAATAGAGGAAGAGGGGGGAGGGTGAGCGGAGAAAAAAGAGAGAAAATGAAACAACGATATAGAGGCGGAGGTGTGACAGTCTAGAGGAAGAAAAGATCGTAAATTACTCAATAAGTGAGTGGATTCATTAAAGGTCGGCTGTACTAGTTCGGCCAGAAGGGATTAAACCACACAGCGAGGTCACTGACAGGTGGCTATCTCGTTAACTCAGCTCTCAATTAACATAAGAAAAAGAGGATCATGGGGGACAAACATGCACCGATTGGGGGAGTTTTTTTTATATAGAGGGAGTAGGACAGTAGAACAGTGTGGCTTTAACTAAACAACATATTGAATTTTAAAAAAATGCTTTGAAATAAATCTTTATTCAGATATAAAAACACGGATAACATCATACATAAATATTTATAACAAGCACTTAATCACAGGTTTAAATGAGAACAAAATTTGTATATCTGTATTTACTTAAAAGCAGATTGTAGATGTATTTCCTGTAAATCATTAATTATCTCCATCGAATTCATTGAATTAAATAGATTACTGAACTTATCGATTTCCCTCAGCCATTTTTATTTTTTGAGATGATGGGGTACACGCTTATCATTAGCCTTCAACTTATAAAAGCATTTTAAACAATAATGTCATACAAGATTTCTTGGCTTAGAAAGTATATTTTTTGAAGAAAGCGAATCAGATTTTGTTGTTTAAAACTTTAGGAGACGACCCGAAATTGGCCAGATTTATGACAAACATTGTTTCATACACAAATTATAAGATATGTTAAACTTGTAATGATGATTTTTGTTTGGATAATGCACATAGATTTTTCTTTTTCATAATACAATTTTAAGACGACATGTAAAATATAATAATTTTTTTTTTTTTCATATCGAAATACACTTACAGGTCCGTTGTGTTTCTCAGGTCTTGGAATGTTCCCGAACTTATTGATTCTAACTTATTATGACCGAGGTCTCTGTAAATCAAAATCATTTTTATATTTACCATCAAAGGATATTATTCAATTCGAAATATATACATTTATCAGATTTATAAGTTAAAGTGGATTAAATATGTAGAGAAAAATGAATACAAACAAATCGGGGAACTATATCAGTGGAAAATGTGCTTGTACAAAACATATTCAAAAAACAAAGAAATACAAACATAATTAAACTTCTATTTCAATGCATTTATTCTTCTATCTGTCACTTTCGAAACTATTATGTTTAGAGCAGATATAGGTAGGTTCACTTTCAAGTTGCCAAATTATTTGTTCAGTGCAAAATTTACTTTCTCCCGGAGTTATTTTAAAGCTCCGGAAATTATCCTTCTTTAACAATAATAGTTGTCATAACAGTCGTAAAGATAATAGACATACATCATAATGCTTGAGGAAATATCTGGAAAATATAGGATTTCCCGGCCAAATTCGCGAGTTTGTCATTCAAATTCATTTACTTTGCATTTAAGTTAGCGCAGACCAGCTTTGCCATGCTCATTATCATTCAATTTTCCCGATTTTGTATTTAATTTAGGATTTTGGTCGAAGGATTTCATAGATCTGTCATTCAATTTAGAAACTGCTCAACTAGCATTCAAATTAATCGTCACTTCTCGAGGCGTAATTTTTATCATTCAAATTAACACCTGTCATTCGTATTCGAATTATGTTCATTTAGGAATGTTAGGGGGAAGAAATGCAACACACGTTTACAGCTTTAAAAAAATGCAATTAAATACATGATTTGCTATTAGGGTCTTTTCTGTTATTCAATTTATTAATTTTGAGGACAAAGCATATGTTTTTAGTCAGACATCGGGTAAAGAAGGGGCGAAATCAAGGGATATGGCATCTCTGAACGGACATGTTCATATACCTCGGAAAAGTGGGGACATAAAAACACCTATACCCCAGTCACAATATTGTACCCTTCCTTCATAATGAAATTGTGATAAATTTATGATGAAACACAAGACAAACAACTTCCTTACAGGAAAATTTACACAAATATTGAGATCATCAAGTCCGTAGATGTACAGTAAGTCTTGTTTGTTAACAATCAAACTTAAAGGCTGATGAATATCTGATAAATCTAAAAGTATATAAAGAGTATAAATGCAAGAAAATAAAATAGGATGAAATACACATGAAAAAACGATCTTGATAGAAAAAGAATGAGCTATAAAAAGTGTTTTAAAAACGAGAAATGTATATTGACCATTAATTTTAGTGCACAAAGTGCTAATTTGAATGCTACAAATGAATTAGAATGCTAAAAGTACACTGTCGCGATGTCAGAAAATCGTGTTGCGCTAAATCGAATGACCAAATAGCGAAAGAAGCAATTTGTTCATTGATTGGAATGAAACATACGTAGATTCTAACGAAAACTTCATAGATTTGAAAACTAGAAAAGGTAATATAAACCTGAGATATACCTGCCTGCACTAAAACCGTCGATTTCTAACTCAAGACAAATTAATTTGAATGACAAACTCGCGAATTTGGCCGGGAAATCCTAATAAAAATCAATGTATAAGATATAGTCAAGTAATTCAAAATACATGTTATTCAATGTAATATCAACTGATAAAAGAAAGATCATTGGCACTACAAACTATAAATCAACCAAATACCGAAAAATTACATGATGCATATTAGGGAAAATAACCATTGTTATGAAAATAGGTGTATAAGAAAATACACGAACAATAGCCAAGAAAGTAGTGCAGATAATTAAGGTAGAATAGAATCACCATTTATCCCCTTAAGCAATGTACATCTAACTAAAGCTAATGTTTCATTTCATACCATGTTCATGCGCTAATTAATTGAAAGTTACGCCTGTTTCACACGAGAAGACATTGTGATTGCGCCATTACCTGCGCTAATAAGGCGAGACTACAAAGGCACGTATTATGCATGCGCCAGTAATTCAACTCAATGTTAACACTGGTCACTTTGTATTCACTTTATATACGATATCGTTTTCATATGCTGCGTCAAAGACCATGCCAGTCGCTGACGCAGTCCTACGTCATGAAAATAACGCCTCATGTACATCGGGATGTAAAAATTAGTGTATTTGTCACTTCTTTGCTGTATATTAACTATAATAAGTACTTAAAATAGGATGATAAAACAAAGAGGCAATGAGAAACATGAAATAAACAAATCAAAGACTAACAAATTACTTACAACCAAACGAGACTTTTCAAGTTGCTAAAATAATCCCTGTGCACCACACCGATATCATTATTGTGGAGAAATCTGGATTTGAAAATAAATAATCAAATGCCAAGGAAATAGTTTATGCATTCATTCCTATCCAAATCAAAAGGCACTTTGCAATTTAAAATCAACGATAGAAAAAAATTCGAATTGTAATTGTCATGACAGCTCAAAGAATGACAAGAAGGGAATTACATATACTACGAATTGATATGTACTTCAAAAGTTGACAAAAGACTTAACTCCGTTTCGTTGACGATCAGCCATGCACAAAGAAGACGAAAGACTTAATACATGGCTGATCGTCAACGAAACGGAGTTAAGTCTTTTGTCAACTCTGTTTGTTACTACGGCAGGCAGCCAGTGAAAACAAACTAATTTAATCAAATCATGGACATGCTAACATTACTTTAAACAAACAAAACTTTGTTATTCCTGGCTCATTTTTCCTGGTTGAGGTGTCATAATGAAAGGGCACAAATTGAACTTTCTAGAAATGTGATTTTCTCTTTGAAATTCAGATACCGTCCGCCAAATGACTTTTTGGTTGTCTCTCTTCAAATTGTTTTAAGTAATCACTCATGCGTGAAATATGCATCATATGAGTTGCATCAAAATAAAGAGGAGGATCTAAGCTTTACAAGTATGTGTCAGTTATTTATTATAATTGTGTTTAAGTTATGATAAAACATCCATAATTCTCGGTTTCGTTTTTTCTGGGACGCACTGTAGAGCAAATTACGGTTGTTCATTCAACATGAGTTTGTTATATTGATATAAATTTACCCAAATACGATTTATGATAATTGTTATGTCACTGTTTTCCTCTCGTATGTATTATTTTTTTGGGGGAAAGGATGTATTGCCTAAGACCTCTGACATTAAGCCTTTTCTCAATTTAGGGAGAAAAAGAAAACAAAAAACAAACAATACCGAAACAAGTAGACTATATTATACATAAAGTTATTCATAATAATTTGATCTGCACATTTTTCCATGATCATACTATAAACATGTGGCCTACAAGTACATTGTTCCGTAGGTTATCAAACAATAAATGCATTTTGTATATTCAAAATATTCGTTTTTATGTATTTTAAGGGATTCATGGAAGACCAAATCTTGCTGAATGGGCTTATTGGGTGAAATATTGACAAATGAGCGAATAAAATAAAGTGAAAGTAATAATAACGACATTTTGGGGGTGGAATCAGAGTTAATAATTATTGTGATTCCTGAGATAGCATTACCCTGATTTTATCTGATCTACAATGATAAGGCCCTCGAGCATTCAAGGAATCTATTCGTACTGAGTACCCATAACTTCTTGGTCGGCGAGTGATAAACTAATGTAGAATAACGCTTTGCAAATGACATTATTTTAAACTAATTCTTACTTACAAGTTATGAAGTCTTGGCATGCCTTGGAAAGATCCTCCAGCTAAAGCGGATATCTTATTCCATGACAGGTCTCTGCATGAAAGAGAAATTAAATAGTAAAGTAGATAAGGTGTTCCCCCCCCCAAAAAAAAAAAAAAAAACCCCCGATTCACAAAATAAGGATAAAATCGCGGTATTTCATAAAAACACATTTTTTATTTTGTTTTGCCACGTGTTTAAATGGGATGCCGGCGAAGCTGTAGTTCTTTGACGAGACGGGGAAACGATGTCCTGAAGTCTAAAATGGGTAAATTAGCTGCAATGCTATACCCGAATCCCACCACCAAACTAACTCATATAAACTAACATTCAGATAATTCGGAGAAGCATATGCAATCGGTAGTTTGGTCGATAGCGTGTTGAAAAAGTTTTAGTTGTTGTAATTTGTATTTATCCTTTATAAGGAATTTGTAGTTACTATGTTATTTTTGTACTGTTGTCTTCTTTTGTTAACGTAATTGTCGAAAACCAGCCTGAAACAGGACTGTTTTTACCGAATTGCAATAAATAAAACATACAAACCAACACATTATAGTTGTGACATGCACACACGTACGCAATTAAAGGTAAATTCATTGAGCTCCCAATATATAGGTCTCTCCCATACACAATTTATATGTGAGAGAACAATTTGAAGCTCCATGAATTGAAATTAACCGTGTACATGTGCGCGTGTCACAACTACCTCTCTTAATACGCTATGGTTCCTGTACCTAAGCATCATCAAGAGTGTGTCAATCAGTTGACGATGCCTTGTGCAATACCCAGACTTTAAGGTACGTGAAAAGTTTTAATCCACTGTATCGGGAATTATTCTTCCCTAACACAATATTGACCATATAAGTTTATAGATCTCTTGAATATCTTAGTATATCCTGTCTCAAAGTTAATTACCTAAAGTGCTTAAAAAGAAGGTTAAGTTCTGGGGACAGGTGCAAAAAGCGTTTTCATTATCATTATGCAAGTGTGGAAGAACATTGGATAAAATATCCCCTGAAAACCATGGCTCTTCAAATGCCTTCATATTCTAAATATGACTTGTAACAGCGTTAAAATGTGGGACTCGTTTTCATGCCATATGTTTGAGTAGTCCCATATTCATCTTTCTGTGTACAGTGCTGGTTACTTTTACCAAGACTGTTCCGAATTTCTTATAATTTTGATGATTCCAGAACCTTGCTGTACACACCAATACTTCAAGCAACTCATATGAGATTTATATGACAAATTTAATGGTTGAGTAATTAATTTTTCAAGTCGTGTGCGTTTTTTACATTTCAAAATTCGTCCCGTGAAAGACTTTTAAACTCATCACAAAATGCGTTGCCAAGACTGTAGAAAAAATCTTTCTCATACTCATCATTTTAAAAATATTGTGTTGGGTATTAAAATTAAAATGAACAATACTTAAAGAACATAAAACAAGGCCTAATATACTCACAAAGTTCGTAAATATGTCATGTTTTCGAACACACGTTGCCCGATAGCAGATATACCATTCCTGGATAAAAGTCTGTTAAGGAGAATGAATAGAATAGAACAATTATAAAATCCCTGATACATTGATACGTAAAGGTGAGAATGTCACATGATGAAAATAAAATATAAATGGTGTCGTGGTTCATTGAAATGGCTCTCAATCAAAAGTTAAAGGGTTCTCTACCCAGCTGTAAATGGAATGCGTTCCTCGTAATAATTGATGGGGTAATATCAATATATCTATCAAAGGATTGTTTCCTTTCTCTTACTTTGACGATCTCGATTGATATTCATATATATATATATATATATATATAATGCGAAAGTAAATGAGAGAATAATGGTAGCGTAGCTTAAATCAAAGTTCATCATGGCTATTATGGACATTTTTGCTAAGGTTGAAAGAATGTATGTGTATAGGATTTGATTGCACGGATAGTGAAATTGAATGAACGAATTTTGAATTAGAAAGCTGATTCAAAGCTGCGAGTGTGACTTGGGCGAATTCGAATGCTCGAAATATGAACTTAGTAGTAGTAGTGGTGGTAGTAGTAGTAGTACCATCATGATCATTGTGGTTATTATTAGTAGTAGTTGTAGTAGAAGTAGAAGTAATAGTATCATCATGTTTATTCATATTATCATTTTGATTAGCTCCTAAATACTATTTTTTCTGAAGCTTGAACACTTCTGTTTCTAATTCTGATACTATATTCTTGTGTATTTTTGTTGCCCTGTATGGACACTCATAGAGGACTAAACTAAATATATTCGATCCCTGCAAAACATGTGGGTCATTCTTAAAATATGAGCGATGTTGAAAAGAATATATGCGTTGATGAAAAATATGTGTGTAAAAAATATATGATCAAACAAAAAGATATGTTCCTATCAAAAATATGTTCCTAAACAAAATAAGTTTCTAAAAAAGATGTTCCTAAAAAAAAAAATATGTTCCTTTAAATAAATGTATTCCTTAACGGAAAATATGTTCCTAAAAAAAGCATGTTCCTAAAAAAAATATATGCCTTTACAAAAAAAATATGTTCCTTGAATAAAAAAATCTAGAGGGGGCGCCATAGACAAGAAAAAAAAATATGTTCCTTGAATTGTGACCTTTGACATTTCATAGGTTTTGCATTGGGTGCATTATGGGAGCTTTATCCAATTTGAACGACGATTTTGGAGTTTCATTGTTTATTCATGAGTAATGACGTCGATACTATTTGCGCATTGGGTAGATAAAGGACTTTTGTTCCCAAATTGTAAAACTATCCAGACGATTACTGGTATCGTGCTCATGAAAGTTATTTTATCACTATAATCAGTATTCATTTATATACCGACAGTACATTCATCTGATACACAGGAGGAAGTATTCTTCACTCTTAATCAGCTGTGATTTGTTTGTGATGAATTAATGATGGTGTTTGTGCCCTGTCCTTTCACAAAATTAATAATGCTTTCCTTGGATATGATGTATGAACATTCAAAAGTAAATCATGTACTAGGTTCTATCTGTATAGATAAGCTCTAAGTAATTCAAAGAATCAGTATGTCAAATTAATCGAAGTAAAACTAAAAATCTAGAAATAAACTCTAGATTTAGGTGTAAAACGGTGAGCAAGGCATTAGTTATATGTACTTACAGTGTTGTCAAAATAGGATACTCGGCTTGAGTGATGGGTAGTCCATACTGTAGGTCGGAAAAGTTTGTGAGTTTCCTGCAAAAAAAAGTGCAAATCATAAGAATCTGTTAAAAAAAGGCAATGATTTAGGCAATGTCATTAGACATTCTAGGATTAATTTAATTCAGCGTGTTCAGGACATATAGAGAGATCTGAATATTATTACCATATTTGCAATTCAATTACAAATTGAACTCATAGAAATGAATAGAAATAAATTTGTTTGAAATTCGAAAGAATTAAATGTTATGGGTGGAAAATGCATAGCCAGATGGCTATTTTGTTTTCTTAAATAGTAGAAACTGAGACAACAACATAAACCAAATCCAGGAATTATAAAATTAAATAGAACTACAATGAATTAAACAAATTATACTCTGTAGGTTAAATGTAGGAAATGTTGTCTTTGGACCAATTTGGTAAAAGGTAGAGCATTTTTGTGTTACATCAGTGTTATTATTCCCTTTCTTACTCAACTAAAATTGTTTGTCTGAAGTGAATTTTTTGAGCAATAAGGCTCAAATTCCTGAACACGCTGAATTGAATTTATCCTAGAATGCCTAATAACATTGCCTCAATCATTTTGATAACTAATTTATCCACATCTGTGATAAATCTTTCTAAATCTTTTATAATATTGCTGTGAGATGTAACCATTCTTGTTTTGTTATATTGCTTTTGCTTTTTGGTGTTTTGCTTTTTTTGATAAACCAATTCAATTCGATTAATATAAAAACAGAAATCTGGTAAAAGTGGTGTAGCATATTTAACATAACTTACGAAATCTGCCTTCTTTCATTCTTTTCTTTTAAAAATAAAAAAATAATTCACTTAGATTCGCCACGGGAGTTAATGCATATCCAAGGTCAATAGTGGGAGCGATATTTATTGACTGTTTTCATCTCACCCTTATGAATCACCCTGTAAATAATCTGTTGTTTCTAATAGGTTGTGGGCGGATTTCTTGAAGGCATTCAGTCTGCTATTCTTGTTTCATTCTTCCTGTGAATGCGACTTGTTGTAAATGAATGGAATCCTTAAATGCAAAATAAGCCCATTACGCATCAGGACAAAGTATACACGTTGGGTTAGGATGAAGGTTAAGGTCAGGGTCATGGACAGAGTCAGGTCAGGGTTAGGGACGAGATTTAGTCATGCTTATGATACGAGCTAGAGTTAAAACCATGTAAAATATATTTAGGAATTGTGTGTTTTTAAAGTCTAATCAAAAGGTTCGTAGTACAATCTATCACATCGACATCACATTAGAGGTGTTGTGGTCGAGTGGATACGTCGCCGGACCGTCGTTGGTCCGCGGTTCGAGTCCTGCCGCAGCACTAATGTCCTTTGGCAAGACATTGATCTACAATTGCCACACTCAACTCAGGGTGAGGTAAATGTGTACCTGGTAGGATTATTTCTTGAAATGCACTGTGCGCTGATAAGGCTGCCGGAGTTAAAGCTAGGGTAATAATTTCCAAAGCTCTTTGGAAGCGCATAGAGATGTTATTTCATGACGTATTATGCGCTATACAAGAACTGAACTATTATTATTATTATTATTAGAAAACTTTAATATCGGGAATGATATTTCGGCTTAAATTGTACCTTCCGAATGATAATTATAACATTTCAGTGTGTTTAAACAAACGCGTCTATCAATTCTTCTCTATTGAGGGTAATTGGATCGGCGACATTGGGTGAAGAGATAATAATTGTGAAAAGCATGATTACAAATATACGAGTTTCCTAGCTCTAATGATCATTACCTAATAAAAATGAGTAAGCATTGTGATTAAATATTGACTGTTCCTCCATTTAAATTAGTGTACCTGTCAAATTGTGATCAACACGAACATGAAGCGAAAATGTGTATTTCTGTCTGTTCTACGTGTTTTGCTAAAAGGTTAACGATTTCCGAAGATGTAATTTTAAGGACAAAGCACGCGTACAATAAAGTCCAATCTTTTTCTCATTTGTAGATTTTCTCCTCCTAGCTCATTTTGGCGGACAATTTTCGTCTAATAGGCGTCACGCCGAGGTCGCATTTGTTGGTATTACTCGTCTTTACGAACGTTCTGACTATATTTGTCAAGTCTATGGGTAAATCTATGAGATATGCTGAGTAAATAATTAGAAAGTATCAACTATTTGAATATAATACAGTAAAGATGAGTTAAAACAGGAATTAATTCCTCGATAAGAAGCGCCGTGCTTAAGCCAGAGTAATAATCAAGAGTGTCAGGAGTGTTAAGTCTGACAGATATGAGCGCTATACAAGAACCCAATATCATATAAACATGCACGTACTCTCAAATATAATGCCTTTCACGCATTGCCACGATGTCAAACATGATAGGAGTTACATCAATATTCAGCATATGATTATACATCTCTGAGTGTACAGGAGTGAAGTTCCACTATTTCAGGAGTAATATTATAAATATTAGTGATTTCTTCTTTTTCTTTTTTTTTTCCCTTCATTTTTGAGAGAGAGAAAACTCCAAGCTAAAAAAAAATGGAATCCACTCTTGAAATTTAAATTTAACAATTTCTTTGCCATTGAGAGATCTGAATATTATAACCATATTTCAAAACAATTATATATTGAACTCATACAATATATGAATAGAAATATATTTTTTTGAAATTCGAAAGAATTAAATGTTATTTGTGGAAAATGCATAGCCAGATGGGTAGTGTATTTTCTTTTTCAGAGACAACAACAGAAACGAAATACAGGAATTAAATAGATACTACAATGAATTAAACAAATTATACTTTGTAGGTAAAATGCATAAAAAATTTGTCTTTTGACCAATTTGGTATAAGGTAGAGTATTGCATAAAATTATTTTCACATAAAAACATGGATCGCATAAAAAAATGGGTAAAAGGTTGTAATGGTAATAATCGATAAAATGTGTATCATCTGTGTATCATCTTGGGAATTGTTAAAAAGTCAAACAAGATTTTGAACAATTAAATCTGATTTAGTTAACCAAGTAAAATTCAATTAGTAACATTATTCAAAAACGCATTCACATGTTACACTTATATTTAAGGAGATATATCAGAGAAATAGAGAGCGAGAAAGAAGGAAAGTGAGAAAAGGGAGAGAGAGACAGAGACTGAGAGTAGCAAGACATAGAGAGACAGAGACTGAGAGTAGCAAGACATAGAGAGAAAGAGAGAAAATAAGGGTATTGAGAGACTGAAAGTGGCGGAGAACCATGTGTTCGTCGCAGGTGAAACTGTTAACTATTCAACACTTTGACAATTTATTTCCCAGATTTCGAGAATGGGAGTCCCCATGTGTTTGGGGGAGCCAATGTTTAAACTTTGACACAGGCTCGAGCAGCTTCTTTGCAAATTTGAGGCACAGACATTCTTTGCGGTCACTCGAAGAGGACGCTTTACACAGTTGAACTGCATTTTTTTAATACGAAACATAACGCAGTGGCGGATCCACGGGGCGGAGGACCGCCCCCCCCCCATCCCCTTGGGAGAAAAAACGTGTAAAAACACTTATTTTTTCTTTTTTGGGGAGATGAGCGAATTTTCGGCCGGAGTGATTTTCAAATTTTCTGGAGCAAAAAAAAAAGAAAGAATTGGGCCCCTACCCCTAAGAAATCCTGGATCCGCGCCTGACATAACGTGGTCCTAACATGAGGCGGCACGCTCGCTTTTGAATTCTCCCTGTTTGTTCATCTTGTTAGCAGACAAGCCGGAGTTCCAAACGGGTGCACAATATGCCAGCACTGAATTATGTATGAACAGTAAATGAGCACTAGATCATCTAAGGGCAATCGAAATTTAGTGAGAACTCTCAGCATATTATGCAGCCTCATGTTTGCCTTCTTAAGAATCTCATTGACATGAGAAGTCCATTTAAGATCGTTTTGGATATAAACCCTTAGTAATTTTACATAATCTACTCGACTAATGTCATGTCCATCAATTTATATAACAGGCAGTGGGGCTGGTTCTCGCATGAAAGTTAATGTCATCACAGAACACTTTTTGTGGTTCAGTTTCATGTTGTTGTCTATAGTCCATTCGTGTAGGTCGCTCACGCTTGACTGGATAATAGATGGCGATGGGATTTCCTGCATTCTAGCATCGTTAGATCATCCACATATTTCCAGTAAGACGGCGGTGGCTCCCGGCATGCCTCGTTGATGGTTGCCAGGAAAATAATAGGCCCGAGTCTAGTCCCTTAAATTGTGGAGTTCCTGCAAAAACTTTCAACCAATCAGAGAGCGTCGTTCGATATTTCACGCTCTGTTGTCGATTGGTGTATTTCATGTATTTAACTTTGTTTGATTTGTTTGATTTGATCTAGTACTTGTATATGTACACTGCAAGGCGTACTTTTAAAGCATTGGTGCTTCTGAATGTACTTTTCCAGTATGTTGAATAAGCATTGAATAGATAATTATACAAACAAATAATAAATGAATAAAGTGGAAAGACAATATCAAAGCAATTGTGGTCTTTACTTACAAGTATCGTATTGTTGACGGTAGCGTCAAAGATCCAAGGTTGTTGAGTGGTCCGTTCCAGTCACATGACGCTCCAACATTAGAACAAAACGAGCATGTACTCCCACAAGTTGCTGCCTCTGAAGCGAAATATAGAGAACAGAAATATCATTGATTTATTCATTCACAGCTTTTTCTTACATAATACAGTCTTATATTCTTATTTGTTCAGTTTTTCGTTTATTCCTTTAATAATTCAAACACTGATTTATTAATTTCATTATCTATGATGTTTTTTTCTTAAACTTGTTGTTTATCCATTTGGTCATTTATTCATTTATATATTTAGTTATCTATTCACCGTTTTTCTGAACAATTTGTGTTTTAACTTACCTTTTCTTCTCATTAGTTTTTTTTTTAATTTATCAATTCATTTACTTGTTTAAAATCATGCTTTATCTCTGTTAATTAATGAATTGATTAATCCACTTATCTATTCATCTTCAGAGATTCATTCGTTTGTTCAACTTTAGGTAAAGTTTCTTTTTGAGTTATATTCATTGAATCAAGCTCATGACCTACCGCAATATATCTCGTCGCTTTGATCAGCACAGTCTGGTTTTCCGTCACACGTGGATGTCAAACGCACACAACCCGATTTATTGAAGCAGCGCATCTTTTCTGGTGTTTCACAAGCGTTGAAGTCTTTAGACCCTAATATAGTATGAAATAGAAATGTCTTTATCACGTGAATGATTTTGACATCTTGAACTGGTACATACTGTGCAATGATTTTTTTTGTTTGTTAATGATCTTATTTTATTTCTGCATTTTCCATAATGACTGAATAACAAAGAACATATTAACGTAAGGTATGATGAAAAATATACAAACAATAACTTCGTTTCAAAATAATCTTTAAATATATCAACGAAACTTAATATTTCTATAACATGTTGTTATAAATGTAAAGTGTTAATTGTTATCCTAACAATCATACGCGATGTTTGGCTAGGATGTCGACCTCAAAAGAAATATCTTGAGGTGAAATTTAATGTGGAAATAGATGCTCGGAGTCGTGGGACTGTTACTAGTTGGTCAATCTTGCACACGCGGATCTATTCTCTGAGAATTGCATACCACTCTTTAAAGGGCCTATCTCACTGACCGGTGAATGCGAACAAACATTGCGAATTTGGATTTGCCAACTTTTCCGACGAATGTTGGCGAAAATCAGCAATGTTTAGCGACAATTAGCAACATTTGAGCGAATGTTTGCAAAAGTGTTTGCGAAAGGCAGTCAGCGACTATGAGCGACTGTAAGCAAATGTTAGCGACAGGTTTTGCGAAGATTAGCAACTATTTGTCAATCCTTTGCCATAATCTGTGAATGTTTGGGACCTTTTGCTAACTCCTGGTATTCAATGGGTCGATTTTATATAGGAACCATATGGTAACGTGGTCGCTAGCATTATTGGCGAATCAAAAAGAACTTCAGCGACACTATCTTACAACCATTTGCAAAGGCTTGCGACTGTTTTGCACAGGCTTACGACTGTTTTGCAAACGCTTGCAACTGTTTGCGAAAAAATAATTTCGCAAAGAAATTTCAAACATGTTTAATATTCGCGACAAGTAAAACTTTGCCATAATGACAACTGTTTGCAACCCATTACGAAAATTGTGCAACTTTTTACGAACCCTGGCGAAACCCCAATTCACTACGTTGGCAAGCATTCGCCGCTCAGTGAGATACCCCCCTTAAAAAGAACTTAAAGACACACCTTTTCAACAACTCAATCTTTCCTCTTTTTGTTCCTTGTCATCAGCACTAATTCATCATGTTGAGCGCATTAAGAAAATTTTATAGGGATTTGCGCAATAAAAATAAATAATTTCATGTATGAAAGTGACTGATCTGCTTTGTGTGATACATTTATTGCAACATCTTATTGAGTGTTTTACTAAGTAAAACAATGTTATTGTCTCAATAAAAGTGAAAAGAAATGGAGGACAAAACGTAAAGAGATTAATGTGTAATGGTAGAGGCTTGAATATCATATTCAGAGAAAAAGTTCAGAGTTCAGTATTTAAAAAATGAAGGAAAAAATGACAAAGAAGAAAACATCATGTAATGGCTGACTTAAGTTTGTCATTTTTATTTTATTTTAACTGAATCACTTTAGGCTTTTCTTTTAATGACACTAATGTGTTTTGAATGATTGACATGAAATTCCTCTACGACACGTCACGAGCCCATTTTCACCGGTAAATTCTGGAGCAGTCATTTACAAATCGAAAGACATAATGCAGCAAGCTCGTCTATTTGACATAGCTTTTGTATAGACGCCCTTGTAATTTCTTTGACGTAAAGGTCTTAAGTGTTCTCTTGTTATGATTCGTGTAATGATTGCTATTTTCCATGTTTATTACGATTTGAAAGACATATTGATCAAAAGCCATTTAGAATGAGACTTTCACGGGCTAAGTGATCGGATAAAACCTTTCTGACATAAAACTCGTGAAAAATATAGAGGACAAAACGTTCATGAACTTGCATCGAGCCCAATTTAACATGATGAAGAAAAAAAAATGAAGTTTTGACATGAACACTTGTTTGTATGTGATGCAGAGCAATTTCTTTTTCAAAACCTTTACAGTTGAGTGCAATGTCATGGAATGTATAGATCACACGAAATATGCCATTACGGCGTTTGTCATTTGTTTAAACATCTTTGAGATCGTGTGAGTTTTCATTTTATTTGATCCGTTAGACCTTCAATCATAAAAATGGAGATCAAAATACTTCACAATCATCGATCTAAAAAGAAAAATTCAATAGTCCAGTGATGTCTGAAGAAAAAAGAAAAACAAATTGTTACAAAGAATTTCAAGAAAGTGTGATGCTACACTTCTAAAGATAAAGAGAAACTCTTTTCGAGCGAAACAGAATATTACCGTGTTTGATCATACTTATTTAACAAGAAGATGATCGAAAGTTGTGAAATGTTCCTTGTTTGCACACAAAAAAGCAACATTCTTCTTGAAGAAGCGTTTGGCCTCCATTAACACAAACTTATGATCGAATTTATTGATTTCTTTTGCAATCAGTGTCCAATGTCTGTTCGATTTCACTTAATGATTTTAAACTTAGTATAAACGCTGAATTGCAGGTCAAACTAGTCTGTAAACACAGAGAGAGTGCAATGTAATCATGGGGTAACGAATTGGGGTTTCTGGGGCTACAGCCACCTTTCTAAGGCATAAGGGTGACTTTATGTGAATTAAATGCAATTAAGTTTGTATCAACACCATACAAGGGGTCATTCACAGTAGGGCTAAGACGTTAAGGGGCATCACTAGACGCGATGTTCCCGGAACCACCGGTAGGTGGCGCAGCACACGACTAGGGCTTTAACGGAACACTCTTAATTACTTTCGTAGTAAAGAAACCAGGTAAT
>BEXV01000575.1:100332-112232 GCA_003118195.1 Hemicentrotus pulcherrimus | reverse complement strand
ACATAAGAAGTACAAAAGTATACAAAACGCACACCAACACAGAACGAACAAACAAAAGTAAAAGAAAAGATGAGAATAAAGAATATATGAAGAAAAACAAAAAATATAAAGAAAAAAAATGAATGATTAAAATCGTTCAATCTTGATATCGATTGCAACTTTGTACTGAAGAAATGGGGCTCCTTTCATTTTTTTTGTTTTTTTGATGAAGATATTTTTGTATAAACTTCCTTCTCTCTGCTTTAGGGAAAAGGGGAATGAGGCCTTCTTTAGATGTACGGGTAGAAGCTTCCAAGCCATTATATTGTCATTATTGGGCGATAATGTAAAAAATATATATTATATATCTATTTTTGAAAAGATACTTTATCCCCCCACCCCCTCCCCTCCCCTCCCACACATTATCGGGGAAAATGTATGCTTCCTTTCAGTAATTTCATTTTAAGACTCAATATTAAAGTTCTCTCTTACTTCTAATTTCCCCCGCATCTATAATTCGATGATAGTGATAGCATTTTCAGACACAATGATAGAACCATTTTTCATTTCTATAGAAAATGGGTCATGTGTAGCAATTACAAAAATCCATGATAGCATCGTCCATGTAACAATCTACTGATTTTTTCAAAGGTTACAACACGCCACATTGACTTTATTTCGTTTACCTTAATGTCCTTGCTTTTAGTTTTTAGTAAAATATACATGAATTATTGGTATTCAATGCGGAGGTAGGAAACAATGGTATCTAACATTTTAGTTTTTAGAGTGTAAGAAAGTGTATAAAAACATAAACCATTGTAATGTTATACGCCCTTTGAGCAGAAGTTGTCACTTTCATTGCGTTATTACCTGCGCTTCAAGTTTCTGAAGGCAGTTAGGCGAAGAGCCATAATTTCGATACGACATTTTGCTCTTTTCACTTTATATTTACTTTGTGCTCAACGCCACACTCCCATCGTTCGTCAAAGCGCAAGTCTCTGACGCAATAATACGTCAGGGAATGACGCTTCGTGCGCGACGGACTTGACAAGACGCCATGTGCTACTTGAACCGAAGCGGCTGATGCTCCAAGGTCGTCAGTAATGTTATCGAAGGTCAAAGTGTTCTCACCGTTCACTCTCCAGTTTCCCTGCAGAGTGCGTATCTTTCACTTTTAAATGTGGCAAAATGAATTATTTGATGCACCCAGTTCAGAATTCTTTAAATAAAAGTATGAAACTGTCAAGATAAATTATTAGCTCCAATAAGCACTCACTCAATTGAACCCACGCTACACAAAAACAAATATTTATATATCTACATGAAATATATCTACATGAAATTTGTTTTTATTCCAGCAAATATATTCCCTGATCCACCAAACACTCAACGTTTTCTAGACGTCAAGGGACGTTAAAATCTTTATATCCCAATAACGATTTATATTTCTTAGGGATCGGGCATTCCCAAGATGTTCACGAAACCTCCTGGGGCCGTTAAAACGTTTATGTAAAGATACGTAGGCCAAGGACGTTTAGAATCACAGGGGATCTGGCAAGGATTTGACTGAAAAAAGGAAAAAAATGAAACATAAAAAGAAAACTTACTACACAGAAACTCGTCATCCTTTTGAGGACAAATATCTGTTCCGTCACAAAGATCATCCTGGTCATAGCTAACATCACTTCCGGTGCACCTAAAATCCCCTTCCGGTTGCTGCGTCGTTATCAGACCGAATTCATCCGCTGTAAAATGAGATTGATTGATGGAATGATTGATTTTATTCGCCAAGCCCCCAACATACAACAATATAAAAGCATAACAATGCAGATTGAACAGGAAAACACACGGAAGCTCGAAAGCTTCTTTCCAGTGGGGTCCCCGACTTATTATGTACAGACTGAATAAGTTAAGAATCGTATTATTTGCAGACAGATAGGAAGAACTTATTAAAGATAATAATGATGATAATGATATTAACCACATTAAAATAGTAATGATAGAAATGATAATAAATACAACAAGATGAAGAAGATATAGAAAAAGAGAAAGAAGAAAAGGAAGAAAAAGAAAAAAAAGAAAGAAGAAAGAAAAGAAGAAAAAGAGGTTGGAGAGTAGGAGGAAGAAGAGGAAAATAATGATGAATTTTTAAAACGTACAAAAACATAAGAAAGTACAAAATAAAAAAGTATGAGTCTGGCAGAGAAAAGAAAAGTGTTCTGTTATATTTTGATCATATAACGAGTCATTCGCCTCTCTGCTTTGACTTTGAAGTGAAAGGAATTCCTTTAATTTCCTCCTAAAATGCGCAAAGTTGTTTATTACCTTTATATCATAAGGAAGGGAATTCCAATGTTTTATGGCAATGTAATTAAACGAATTTCCAATACTACCTATACTCTCTCTGGTAAGTTAAATTTGAATCGACTATCAAAGTTGGATCGAATATAATGATTCGACCTAGTATAATATATTTTATGCGCGATGCTATACGAGTTGTTTTTATCTTTGGTTGAATTCAAGAAAACCAACTTTAGAAAGTTCGCTGTAACCAGAACAGTTGATTAATCTCACTATTTTGTTCTGTTTAATTTTCAACTTCTTTTGATCTGTCTTGTTAATGTTACTATATCATGCAGGGTTAGCATAGTCAAACAATTAACGTTGCATGAGAGCAAAGCAGAGTATACGTCCAGTTGCTTTTATATCCATACGACTTTGATATATGTACAAACATTTCAGACGAGAATTTGCTTTTTTTTTACAACTGATCTGCTAGGCTAAAATAGGCTAAATAATTCACAAATCCTTTTCTTTTGATTACTTGATAAGTGTGTGTCACTTTGAATTCAAATGACAGAACTACTTTAAGAACAAAACAAAATGTTTTCTGTTTTTCCCAAGTGTTAAGAAAGCTCATTGTCGATCATCCAATCGACAAACGTAGATAGCTGTTAACTGAGCCTTTCCCCAAGATATTTTGGATTAGGATTTGAATAGAGTAGTACTCCGTCATCTGCGTACAATAATAGTTTACAGTCTTTTTAATATACACATACGCATATCAATGATATAACTTGAAAACAGAATTGGGTCTAAAATGCCTCCCTGAGGAACACCGCATGTAACAGGCATTAATTTTGAACGAATATCATGAATGGCCACTATTTGGTGTCGATTAGATAAGTAGGATTTGCACCACTCTAAACTTGCCTTGTTAATACCCGTTATTTGTAAATTTGTCAATAAGACGCCATGAATAACTGTATCAAAAGGTTTTTGCAGATCAAGGAACACCATACCAACAAAGCGCCCTTGAGAAGTTTATGTCCTCAAATAATCGGTCAAGTGAATTAGACATGTTTCAGTCGAATAGTCATGTCGAAAACCAAATTGAAACTCATAAATGATTTCCTTTGTAGTATTTTCCAATTTGAACGCAGACCGATTTTTCTAGAATCTTTGATGCTACGCTTAAAACACTTATAGGTCTATAATTGCAAACATCAGTTTACTCTTTCTTTTTAAAATGGGGAGTCACATTTGCTATTTTCATATCCTCCGGAAAAGTACTCGTCAAGATAGAAAGGTCCACGAACGTGAAATGAAGTATATCTGTGTTACGGAGCACAGTGGTGTATTGGTAAAGACTCTTGACTCATTAATAAACAAAAAATACCATTCTGTCTAGGTGCTAGCTCTCTTCATGTCTTTGTATAAGGTGTTTTCCCCACATTTGTCTCTCTCGACCCAGGTTAATTGAATGGCTACCTGGCAATGCTTGGGTATAGTCATAACTTCGGGGCACGCAGAAAGAGCAATTTTAATTCTGATGTGGCTACCAGTGGTAAATGAGACAAAGTCATTATCAACCTTGTATTACACATTTTGATGAGCAAATAATTATTATATATATATATATATATATATATATATATATTATATATCAATATATAATTACATAGGCAAGAACTTTTGTGTTAAAAAAGTAAACTTGTGAAATAAAAAGACGCTGTGTATCTACTGGCTTGACCTTGCAATCAGTTTCAATAACGTATATGGTAATGTTAATGTAATATAGACAGGAGAAATATGACATAATAATGAACGCTGGTTCCAACCGCAATCATAGGCTGTACATAACTTTAAACCCCAAACAAACCAAGTCCTAGGCAACACTATATAAAGTCTGGAGCAAGCGTCGCCAGCCGAGCAAAATATGTCGGATCAGCGTTTTGGAAGCCTCTTTTGATACATGAATCGAGGATGATCACGTGTATCCTCTTCGGGGTATTTTTCTCTTATCAATCAACCTTTCATAAAGCCACTTCGTTTTTTGAAAGAAACAATCGGTTTATCCAATTTAAGACGTGCTACCAAGAAAAATGAAGTCATATGGGGGCATTTGCGCCCCTCCCCTCAACACAATACACCACCTGCATGTGAGCTCCTCCGGGACAGATTGGACTTGTTTGTTTTGTGGGTTAAAATCTACCTATTCATATCTTTTAAACTTCACACTTAACTGGCTCCTATCGCACCTCCCTTTGAAAGAATAAGTTGAATGGCCTGGAGAAATGACCAATTTCCAAGAAATCGATAAACAAACAAAAAATCTTGCAAATTGATATGAGGTACTCGATTTCTGGTTGTTTCTGTTTTAGCTTTCATTTTATAGAACTTGTGAAATATGAAACAATATACTGAAACTAAAATTAAAATTGAACCTGTATTGATGCCACCCTCTGATATCCTAAACAAGCATGATTCGTAAATGTTTCAGGTATTATTTTCCTTCCTTTTATCTACGCGGTGTCGGTGTAAAAAAAAACACTTTACTTTAAATAGATAATAATTTTAAAGTTGCAACTCGTAATAAACTGAAGTTTTCATTATTATACNCACTTATTGTAAAGGAAAATGGGAACATGTCGAAGGAAAAGGGGCACGTGTCAAAAATAAAAAGGGCATTCCTCAGAGGTGAAAAGTGGGAAGGGGCACTTTTACTAAGTAATAGGGGCACTTGTCAAAGTAAAAGGGGCATTTTTCCTATGTAAAAGGGGCACTTCTTACAACATAAAGGGGCACTTTTCCTATGTAAAAAGGGGCACTTTTCGGGTGTCTGAAAAAGTGGGGGGCACTGTGCCCCCCCTGCCCCCCCGGGAGGGCCGCCTCTGAATATCTGGGAATCTATACTATTATGTAGATCTATAAGGAATTAACCATTGTCAAAATCATTCCATAAATTGGGGTAAAAATAATTATTCCACCATTATTACCAACAGTGTATATATTTATGTTAATTGAATATAGACAGGAGAAAGGAACGCTGATTCCAACCCTAATTATAGTAATTTTAAACCCAATAACAAACCAAGTCCTAGGCAACACTATATAAAGTCTGTAGCGAACGTCGCCGGCCGAGCAAATATCGGATCAGCGTTTTGGAAGCCACTTTTGATACATGAATCGAGGATGATCACGTGTATCCTCTTCGGGGTATTTTTCTCTTATCAATCAACCTTTCATAAAGCCACTTCGTTTTTTGAAAGAAACAATCGGTTTATCCAATTTAAGACGTGCTACCAAGAAAAATGAAGTCATATGGGGGCATTTGCGCCCCTCCCCTCAACACAATACACCACCTGCATGTGAGCTCCTCCGGGACAGATTGGACTTGTTTGTTTTGTGGGTTAAAATCTACCTATTCATATCTTTTAAACTTCACACTTAACTGGCTCCTATCGCACCTCCCTTTGAAAGAATAAGTTGAATGGCCTGGAGAAATGACCAATTTCCAAGAAATCGATAAACAAACAAAAAATCTTGCAAATTGATATGAGGTACTCGATTTCTGGTTGTTTCTGTTTTAGCTTTCATTTTATAGAACTTGTGAAATATGAAACAATATACTGAAACTAAAATTAAAATTGAACCTGTATTGATGCCACCCTCTGATATCCTAAACAAGCATGATTCGTAAATGTTTCAGGTATTATTTTCCTTCCTTTTATCTACGCGGTGTCGGTGTAAAAAACACACTTTACTTTAGATGGATAATAATTTTAAAGTTGCAACTCGTAATAAACTGAAGTTTTCATTATTATACATGTTGGAGTGTAGCAAATCCATTTACATTAATTTCACGATAGGCCCTACATGTTTTCATAGAATAATCTTGTCAGATATATATATATATATATATAGTTTTCAACTTCTGAAAAAATTCCAGTTTTGGACAAATTTAAGGTCTTAAAATCTATGTCCAGCTCTATAAGTGCATCACACGAATGTGATTATTTATGTCTGGGGATCGCTCATCATCCGAAAGACGTGAACCTGTTCAGATCGGAGTCGGTTTAATGCTAGGCGATGACACAGGGCTGAGCTCACCACAGACGGTAACGCTGTAACAACTCACGTCTTCCCCATCTTGTAATGGGTGTGGTTTCAGATCATTATTTACAGAACAACTTCTTTTATATAATTGTCTTGTTCAACCAAGGGTTTTGACAGCCAAATGCAAGTACAAAGTCTTAGTTCTGAGCCCGTTCTGAGTTGCTTGCTGATATTGAAATCAGTCATAACAACTTTAGCACAAAGTAGTTTTCATATGAATTTCAAATCATCATTTTGAAAAAGGCGCTGGAAGAGAACAACTTTTATACTTCAAGCAAAGTAATCATTCGTAAACTGTTTTAGACTTGTAAGGCCATTTTTAAAAAGGGGGGGGGGGCTCCGAGTCCTTCCCTTTTTTCGAAAAGGCTGAACGCTAAACATGTTTTTTTAAGGTTAAGGTCAGTTCTGGCCATGCGATTGCATTGTGAAAGAAGCGTTGTAGAATCGATCAGAAATGGTTGATCATCTATAAGTATTGTTGTGTACTGCATGTAAGTTTGTGGAGTCATCAAAATGATAAGAAATTTGACCCGGTCTTGGTAAAGTTACAAGCACTGTACACAGAAAGGTGTAAATGGGACTACGCGACACGTGCGCGATATCTATCCGCTCCGGATAGATTTAATAATTTACCAAATATATCAATTAGTAAAAATTTAGGAAAAATGTGTATCATCGCGTATTAGTCAAAATATATATTCTTTCACATGCTTGGTAGTAAGAGCTTCCATTTTATTTTTTGATAGGGGGAGTTTCCAACAACTGGCCTTTACCTTTAAGTGCATGGTCTCTAACAATAAAAGCGCATTCTCTCTGTGTACCATTCGGCCCCGTCTAACTAAGTTATTTTTTTTAATCATCTTGATACAAAGTCAGAACTGCGATAAAGACCTTTGTTTGTAGGGTGGAAAATTGATGTTAAAAATGCATGTCTTGTGCGCTAAAGGAGTGCCTCATTAATTACGCTAATGTAGCAAAACCACGAACCGTCATGTAGGCTGTCCTTCGCTTATTTTTCCTCTTTTCAAATTTCTGATAGAATCATAAATAAATCCGTCTGATGATGCAGAGTACAATAGCCTTTCTGATATATCTTTCATACGTGATTTTCGTATTCTCAAATTTGATTCGTGTTTTACAAAGACTTTAAAGGTGATACAAAGAGTAGGTATGGGGTCATGATTCGTTTCAAATGAACATATTGGGAGCAAAGGCGATCCTACAATATTCAGTGAGCGTTTTCGCGGTTGAAATTGAGTCTAAAGTTATGAAAATATAAAAACTCTTTATGTTGTATAGCTCCATCTCGAGGTCAAGATATTAATTAAGCTATAAACAATGTTTCTTAACTAAAATCGAATCCACCGATTAGCTAATCCCGTTTGGCAATTATGTATCACAACTACATTTTCTGAGATTTTGTATGGTCGCAGCTACTATTTTACGGCCGTAGGCGCTATTTGACATTCATCAAAAATTACCGGGAGCACCGGTAAATTTTTATATTCAATTTTTCTCAAAAGCAAAACTGTTTTAGGGGTTAAATTTTGTAGTGCTTATAATTCATCCAAAGGGGCATCCAAATATATCAAAATTGTATAGAATCACTATCCACCCAATTTACAAAATTTCCCAAAACTTTGTATTACCTTTAACAAAAATAGCGAAAGATTACTAACTGTTTTATGATTATCCCAACCTACTAATTAGTATTGTCTGCAACAAAATGAAAAACAACATTACCATGATGACGAGTGTAATGTTCCCATAAGTGGTTACGGATAATATTTTATTTATATTTATTAACAACAACAAAAAACGAATGAGTCCCAGTGAACCCTTTTCATTATGCCAGACGTCTTTCCTGTTGTCTCCAGTATGTCTTCCCAAATCTTTTTCATACTCAGTAAAAAAAAAATAATGGAAAACAAATAAGGGGGTTTACGATTCGGGAACTCATAGCAGGTATCCTGAAAGTAGTTGTATACCCTAACTGACCATTGGAAGAAAGATTCCATACTTATGAAAAAATTATTACCCTGTTGAATTGCCCTTTCTCTGCGATTTATCTTCTGTTCTCGCCCTTTTCCTGAACGCTGGTATACCTCCTCGCTCCTCCATCATTATTTTTTTTTAATAAATATTTTCCACTCTCTTCCGCCATGTCTGCATTTGCTGATGCTCTTTAAAAGATATTGTATACAAGGACTGGCTATTACCATGGTGTTTATCTGACTAAGTGCTCGGAACGTATGGGCACATACTTCAGAATTACTTAGCCGTTATTATAATTGGAAGAAACAACTATTAGATAACGAGGTACTCACTCGTTACAGAAGTCAGTTGTCCATGTGTCTTCAATGTCAACAGCAAGACTCCGAGAAAAAGATTGGTAAACACGAGACTAACAAAACCAACCATGATTCTACCACTTGGTATATGGACAGCATACTCTGGCGATCACTTGCCTCCAGATCAAAAAAGCAACTTATCCGCACGGTGAGTCCCACAAGTGTATATCAGGGCTTCAGTCAAGCGAGGGCGTCCCAGTTTTTTAAGTCGAACAAGATTTACATTTGTCGTCAACTCTTTTTTCTCCCCCCCCCCCCCCACACACACACAACACACACACGTTTTTCCCTTCTTCTTCTTCTTTTTCTTCTTCTTCTCCTGCTTCTTCTACTTCTTTTTCTCTTTCTTCTTCTTCTCCTTCTTCTTCTTCTTCTTCTTCTTCTTCTTCTCCTGCTTCTTCTACTTCTTCTTATTCCTCTTGTTCTCCTTCTAATCTTCCGCATCCACTTCTACTTTACAGTCCATTCTATAGCTTTTGAGAAAAAAAAACACTTTAATCATCAACGCATTGAGTCCGGGATTTTTGTCCTTTACAAGGTGAGTTTAATTCGTCACTGTATAAAATGTGTGAGCTATGCTCATACTTTTCCATGGTAAGTGCGGGTTAAGTGATTTTTCATAATTCATAAAAGGTGAAAAAAGCTTTTGATTTTCTTTTTCTTTTGTGAGGATTCCTATTTTTGTAGTCAATGACTTGATAACCTACAAAAGCACCTTCCGATACAGATTCCCTTTTCTATTCAATCGTAGGAATACATTGCCCATGATATTAATGATCTTACAACGATATTGCTCCGTGATTATTCGCAACACTAACCAATTTTTTTATCTTCAACCCTGAACCAAACGATATACCTCAACCCTTCATCAAAACCCCTAACCTAACCTAAAACCTGACTGTTTCCTTAAAACCCCTAACCCTACAACTTTGACGCAATAAAGTCGGGAGTAATTATTGGCAGCGCACCGTGCGTATGTGCGCGTGCATGTGCGTGTGTGTGTGTGGGGTGTGTGCGTGTGTGCGTGCGCGCGTGTGTGTGGGTATTTGTGTGTTCTTTATTCTGTAGCTTAGTATTTCCATCCCTTAATAAGTTACATTCTTTTTATTCACCTTGCCATATTGTTATACCTGTATAGGGCCCCGCTCATATAAGCCTAGCATCTAAAGGGGTCCTAAAACCATTTATTTTATGATGTTGTAGTGACCAAACTCGTTTTGACCTTTCAAAACTTAATTTTCATTTAAGAACACCCTATATTATTTTTGGTGTGGTTAATTTATACAAACATGTTAGACCCAAATGCCTAATTACTTTAATGGTCACAAGGGTCTGGTATACGTACTCCAAGGACAAAGTAGTCCATATTGTTCGTTGGTGATGTTAAATGTATTATAATGAAATTATGATATTTTCTCATGTATGTTATATTATTTTTTACTGAAACTTATCAAAAGGACTTTGTAACGTTGTTCAGATGAGAGGCCAAAATCATGCCTTTTTAATGAGTAATTAAGTAATTTAGTAATAATTAAGTTTATACTTACCAAGACGGAATTGGTGTAAAATCGAATTGGTGTAAAATCTCATTGCATGTTATGAAGATATCTGCCTTTCTCGGCAGTTTCCCATAATTTCTGCCAGGTAGTTTTATAAAAAATCATCCATTTCACTCAAAAATTCTTGTCTTGCGTTCGATGGATGCATTACCGTATAGTCGTATAGTCGTATAGTTGTATGGTTGTATAGTTGTACAGTTTCCTGCGTTCTGATTGGTCAAAACCTTACATCCATCGACAGGGGCGTCGCTAGACCTTTTTTTTTAATTACCGACAAAATTAAATGTCCAATATCTACAAAATTCAATCCTATAAGGCTAAATTGTTTTTCCTATGGACGATCTATAGAACTTGCATATGCGTAAAATGGTCATTTTCCTCGACGACATAAATATACGAATTATTTCTTCAATTTAGTCAGCATCATAGATATATATTTTAATGCAGGCACGGAGCTAGGATCTTATTTAAGGTAGGGGCGATAGTAAGCAAGAGAATCACTTACAAGCGCGCTCATTGGTGAGGTGTAGGTGATGGGCCTTCCGCGCGAAGCGCGGAAGCTTAGACGTTTCCTTAAATTATTAGAAAAAGAAGATGATTAATTTATTGTACCGTTTTCGACTGTTAATCCTTAGCTGTATGAAGTCCCCCCCCCCTCCCACGCGAAGCGTGAAAGCTTTGACGTTTCATTAAATCATTATAAAAAGAAGACGATTTGCTGTACCGTTCTCGACTGTTTATCCTTTTCTGAATTCAACCCCCCCCCTTCCGCGCAAAGCGCGGAAGCTTTAACGTTTCATTAAATTATGAGAAAAAGCAGACGATTCGGAGTACTGTTCCCAACTATTAATCCTTATCTGAATGAAGCTTCCCCCTCCCGCGCAAAGCGCGGAAGTCTTGACGTTTTATTTAATTATGAGAGAAAGAAGACGATTGGTCTCACCGTTTTTCGACTCTTAATAAGCCCTATTCATCTGAATTCAGTGTCCTGCTCTCGCGCGAACCGCGAAAGCTTTGACGTTTCCTCGTATTATTAGAGAAAGAAAACGATTCGTTGTACCATTATGACTCTAAATAAGCCCTATTAAATTTGTCTGAATTCAGTTTCCCCCTCTCGCGTAAAGCGCGGAAGCTTTGACGTTTCCTTAAATGATTAGAGAAAGAATACGATTCGTTGTACCGTCTTCGACTCTAAGCCCTATTAATTTTGTCTGAATTCAGTTTCTCCCTCTAGCGCCAAGCGCGTAAGCTTTGACGTTTCCTTAAATTATTAGAGAAAGAACACGATTCGTTGTACCGTTTTCGACTCTAAATAAGCCCTATAAATTTTGTCTGAATTCAGCTTTCCCCTCTCGCGCTAAGCGCGGAAGCTTTGACGTTACCTTAAATTATTAGAGGTTTATCTTAAACCTTGTTTGAAATTAATTTCCCCGAAAATTTTAAACCTCTGATTTCTTTAGCTGATATCATAGGCAAGTGACTCTTCGAGAAAATTCAAGTATTGTAGTTGTAGTCACTCTCGAAGTCGTCACAGCGGATAAGAAAAACTTGTCGGCCGACCGACAATATACCTCCTACCGACTTCAAACTTCTGCATTGATATAGTACACGA
>BEXV01000575.1:87136-99406 GCA_003118195.1 Hemicentrotus pulcherrimus | reverse complement strand
TTTTTTTTTTTTCGATGAAGCGAATCTATTGAATGAGTGCATCTCTATCACTGACACAAAACAGTCATATACGTGAATAATACACGAACACATAATCTGTTCCGCTTTCCTCTATTGGGAAAATACTGATCTCTGATTGGTGAAAGTGATCAGGAAGGGACTTTCCCCTATATCAGATTTGTCCGAAATCGGCGGAACACCAAACCATGGAGATCTCTTCTTTTATCTCCATGACCAAACTGTGCACTGTACTGGCCAGTGGATACTGCATCGGCACTATACGGTTTCGGGTTATGCTCGTGGATTTACGAGTGATATTTGGCAGAAATGTGGCTTATTTTAAAGGTAAGATCACGAATCGTCATCATAGATCTAGCTTTTGTTTTATCGCCCAGAATCAGAATGTGAATTATAAGTAGATCTAGAACAAGGTCCGCCGCAAGCTCGCGGCAACTTCAGCTCAGTCAACATGGTCAAGTGAATCTTCGTTGATTTCGAATGCGCTATCAAACCAACATGACCTCAAACTCTGCTTGATGCATCAAGGAAGGAAGTTTGCGTCTTTTAATATTGTGTATTTTGCCCATAATCTTAACCTGTGCTTCTACACTGCCTCAGCTTATTAAATTTCCTTGACTTTATCTTTTCCAAACTGCGTGGCAGCGAACACGTTGCACATAATGACACGGAAGGATGATCGTGCACAATAGCCTAGCCCTACCCAACCTCGGTCCGGCTATTGTGCGCACTGTGTGAATGGAATGGGTCGGGCCAGCCAGCACACAGGCTCGGTATAGCTTATGAGGGTGATCCACGTGTACAAATATTACTAAAAATATGAATATAATAGAACAGCTAGATGGGCTGGGTGGTGGTTGAGTACTGTTTTGAGGTTATACAGTAGCTAGGTGGTGCTTTCCTTAGCGTTGGCATTACTATAAGTCAGTAGAAGTGACTGTTGTCTGCTCTGAAGTTTCAGCCAGCAGGAGTCAAGTTCTGGAGCTAGTCAAATTACATTCAGCATCTGTGTGAAAAACTAAGGTAAACTGTGAGTTCTTTGAATTAGTTTGGATGCATGTGTAAATGATGATATGTGTAGGCACTAGGCAAGTGTTATAATGCCTTGAGACCTTGTACATATATGCATGGGAGTGGTTCATAACATTTATAGAGTGGTTTCATTAATGTACAAGGTGGTATAAGCAGCAAAACCATGAAGCAATAATAAAAGTATTATTGCCAATGTTGTCCAATTCATTATGTCGTATCGACTCAAATGCCTCTTTCTTTCCCATTTACTCTATCCTTATTTAATAATCCAACTCGTGCATGAGAACACAACAGCTTTTTGTGGCTTATATGTTGATAACAAAGATGTTTTCATATTGAATCTTGTGTGACTTCAGACATAACCTTTGTACCTCCATGTGTGCCAGATACAAATTGTATTTTGTTCTTGACATAACGCTTGTCCCATGCATGGTGCTGTAACAGTCTGTCAGAATTCTGATACAGATTAGTTGCAAGGTACAATGATTTTTTTATCTCCATCAAATGTTTTTTTAATTGACCACATCCTACATCAAAATGTAATTGTACTAGATGGTACAAATTTGACTGCTTTATACTTTTTTTTCATTAGTTAATAATTTTTTCTGTTCGAATCGATGAATATCATAACAATCTTTCCCCATTCTTATACCTTCCATAAACAGTCAATTTTTCATCTTTTTGTTTCAGGTATGGCTAGCTTTCACATTGCCATGGTGACGCTGCTCGCCCTAGGGATAATGGGTACATGGGTCAAAGCGACAGAAGTAAGCGAGCACACACAAAAACTTGCCAGGGCTAATAACGCATTTGCCCTCCATCTTTACAGTGCCACCAGGGAAACTCACCCAGACCAAAACCTGTTCTTCTCCCCGCTCAGTGTCTCTACCGCCCTGGGCATGACCCATCTTGGAGCTAGAGGGACATCCTCCGCACAGATGAGTGAGGTCCTCCGCTTTAACCTCCTGGAAGAAGAGCATCTGCATGTATCCTTCAAACAGCTCAATGCTCTTCTCTATGGGTCCTCCAACAAGTACACGCTGAAGTCCGCTAACAAGCTCTTTGGTAAAGCGGGTGCTGACTTTCTGCAGGAGTTCTTGGACAACACTGGCAATTTCTACAATTCGGCATTTGAGGCGGTGAAAGATTTTGCAGCCCCAGAGGCAAGGATAAGGATCAATGATTGGGTGGCCAAGGAGACGGAGGATAAGATCCAGAATCTCTTTCCTGATGGAGTTCTGAACTCTCTCACCCAGCTTGTCCTGGTGAATGCCATTTACTTCAAGAGCAACTGGGTCAAGTCTTTCAACCGTGACGACACCGAGCCTGGGGCTTTCAAGATGCAGGAGGGAACTGCGCATCTTCCGATGATGTTCAAGGATGGGGAGGTCATGATGACAGATGACAAGAAGAGGAAATGTTTTGTCCTAGAGATGCCCTATGATGGTGAGGACCTTAGCATGCTAGCCATCTTGCCTTGGGATGATGATGGCTTGGCCTTTGTAGAGGACCAACTGTCCATGGAGGTCCTAGACTTCTGGGACAGTGACCTTGAGCCTGAAAATGCAATGTACTGGTTTCCAAGATTCAAGCTAGAAGACACCTTCAGTCTGTCATCCATTCTCCAATCCATGGGGATGGCAGACCCATTTGATGCTGCCAAAGCTGACTTTTCTGGCATGACAGGAGATCAATCTCTGCACATCTCAGAAGTGATCCACAAGGCGTTTGTGGAGGTGAATGAAGAAGGGACGGAAGCGGCCGCTGCCACGGGGGTTACTATGATGAAAAGGTCCATTAGTAAGCGTTACAGGCTGAGATTCGATCATCCTTTCTTGTTCCTGATCAGAGATCGCAGGACCAAGGCTGTCCTCTTCCTGGGACGATTTGTAGATCCCCCTCAGGATACTCGGGTTAATCATGAGGAGTTGTAAAGCATTCTGTAAATGTTTGAACTGAATCAAGGAACAACATATGGGCTTTCATGAAATAATTAGGTTGAAATAAGTATATGTTTAGCAAGTCTAGGCAAGTCTTTGTCCCAAATATTAACGATCACATCTAAGATTTCAATATATCTGATGAAAGTATCAAGCTGGTGACTTTACTAGAGCTTGAATCAGACTTAAAATGGTATTTTTATATTCATTTATGTTCATAATTCTTTAATGCAATTCAGGAATACTTGCATGGTAACATGTACTATGAACCATGGTGCACTATTTCATATCTGTACTAAAGATTTTAGGTTTGTGACTTAGGCACATACATGTAGATAACTAGGTGCTTGATGATTTTTAGATACCATGCAATGGTACTTCGGTGGAGCTAATATAAGCAGTGCCATATTGATATGTTTAGTATATTTTTGATTATTGATTTTGTTTGCTTGAATTTATAAATGTGGAAATGTGAAAGAAACTGTCTGAAAAAAGTGGGAAAGTTTTATTAAGTAATAAGGAATTGGTGTCAATTGTGAGGTTTTTTGAATGATCAAAATTAAAAAATAGTTGATTCAATCTCACTGAAAGTGATACGATTCACACAGAAATTAATATATGGGACTACGCACACATGTGACATGGAAGTTTGGTCATAACTTTTCAGCTATTTTATGTCATATACAGGGGTGTATATATAGATATATATATATGTACCGGTACATGTTTTTCAAATATGAGGGCATTTAGAGAACAGTCCTTTTCAAATGACATATTTCTTTTATGAGTTTCTCCCAAACAAGCAGAAAAGGATCAAGAATACTCACAAATCATTTTCCAATTTTACCAGAGCTTAATCCTCTCTTTACATCCAGGCTTTAACCCGACCAACCAAGCCGCTTGAGTACATCCATTGAATTATAAAATGCCAAATGGCAACCTCCTCATCTTGAACAAATAACCATTTTCATGTCATATAACAAAATGTATAAACAAAATTATCTAACAAATCATTTTTCATTTACAATCAAGGACTATTGTTCTCTCACTTCTTTAAGTAATTATGTACATGATTTTGTACATAATGGGAGGTTGACAAGTTTGGTACAGAGCTTAATGGACTATCAAAACTCTTAACCAGGCTTCACTTAAACTGTTTTTTTTTTTTAATGCATAGTCCATATTGCAATTATCCTACCCTATTTTCCCTAAACCTTTAACAAATTGATTCTTTGATTATTTTTTTTAAATTACACTTAATGAAATTAGGAGATTATTTTATTGTGTATAGTATTACAATGTTATAAAGTAGAATAGTAGGAAAGCTTAAAGCTTCCATATATACGGTAGGGTGTATAGATCAAGGAAAATAAACTTCTCTGTAAGACAGCTTATATTTTTGGTTAGTTACTTTATTGCAAAAGTCCCTTTATTTTGGATACTTGCATTATTGTATTCTCTTGCAAAATAAATGTTCCATCACTGACAAATTTTGAACCAATTGTCTGTGTGAAACATCAATGTGATAAAGAGATTATAGTCTGTAGAGATTAAAGAACAAAATATGGTAAACAACAACCAAATCAGCTGTTTAATCAAACATTTCTGAACTACTCATAATTAGATAACCATTTCTTGAAGCTAAAAGAATGAAGAAAAAAAAGACTTCATGGAGACACGTCAAAAATAACCTTTTTTTTTAATCCTTTTTATATATTACCTTAAGTTTCCCTCTTTCTTTTTCTTCATCGCTCACTCTCTCCCTCTGTCTTTCTCTCTCACGATTTAGCATGTGCAACAACAGATACATACATATACACCAATAACTTACAATCGTAAAAATATACGTGTCTGTTTGAAGATAGTCATTTATTGCCAATAATTTTCAACCAAAAAATAGGTTTTCATTCTCATAGAAATGATCCAACACAAAGTACCTTTGCTCTACAAATGTTTTTCATTTACAAACCATGTGAAAAGAGATAAGAGTAGAGGATAAGTATGCGAGATAGCATGTATGCAAGTGTGTGTATGTGTGAGAGAGAGAGGGAGAGATAAAGGAAAATGGAGATAGAGAGTAGGGGGGGGGAGGGGGGTAATGACTGAAATGTCTTTTTGCCGTTCAAGAGATCACTATCTACAAAAACCCATTCACAAAGCAAGTAACAAGTACGTACCCAAAGCCATCACACCACATCTGCATTTCAGGGCACTACAAAGTTTGAAATTACATGATATGAGACAACAAGAATAAACCATTTTTGTATAGCACATATCAAACTCTCGGTATGATATAACTTCCCGATGTGCTTCTAAAGGGGTTTGTATATCATTACCCTCTCCGTTATCGGTGCACATTGCATTTTTAGGAGTTGTGCTCCCAGGTACCCATTCAACACCTGGGTGGAGAGTGACAACGGTGGAAAAATGCCTCACCTTGGCCCATCATGCGCTTGACTGAGGATTGAACTATCTTCCTTATGATTAAGAGTGAAGTGAATGTACCCATTACAAGAAAGATACTTTGCCCAAACATGGGAACTTGTACAAGGAGATAGCAATAAATACTACAACTTAGTCAAATGATCAAGATGTTCAAACACGTATACAAAAATAATTCTGCAAATATAGTTATATATTCAATCCAAGGTTAGCTATCTTTGAACGGACCACAGTGGCATTACATCGTAACGACATTGTGATAATTCCTTTCACACTTCTAATATTCTTCTAATGATTATCAACAACCAAATTATACATATTTACAAACTAACTCGACTGATAAAAATACACAAATACATAAACATGACAATTACATTCTGTAGGAAATTGGAAAATTGTGCGAGATTAAAAATAGCCCTAAATAAAAAAAAATGTTTCCTGCGAACTATCTATTTTAAGAATCACATCATGTCTGCCTCAAATTGGCAACACAACCTACACTGGTTCATGCATGTGAACCGCCATGCAGAAATAAATAGGGCAAAGTCAGGTGACAATGGTCGGCTGAGAGCCAGAAGGGCGTTAACTCATATACTTTAATACAGAATAAAAGCCCTTTTGACTCTCAACAAAACGAACACTCCACGTACAAGGTATACATAACTAAATTGAAGAAAATGTTTTGATCTAGTCTAGCAAATGGTTGATTAGCTTCACTTGTAGGTACTGAGAGACGTATCAAAAAAAAAATTATGAAGATTTCAGGTATAGAGCAATTTATATTTAGTACACAAGGAAGAAAAGATGACAAGTAAACAGGAAGTCAACTATGGGTGGTATTCTCGAAAGCGGACCAACTTAAGTCCACGGTTTATTCCCCTGACCAAGTATGGAATGCCAAGTGTCCTAATGAATATGTTTTTGAATAATTTAATCTGTCACTAATACTATGAAATAATTATTTTATCTTGGTTATTTAGGGACATATCAAATTATTCAAAAATATATTCATATGGACAATTGGCATTCCATACTTAGTCAGAGGATTAAACCATGGACTACAGTCAGTCCCCTTTCGAGAATACCACCCACAATGACCTAAACGGATAAGGTATCTAATATATTTCTTGATATACTTTACTTAAAATCTTTATGAAATGACCTATTTCACTGTTAACTTCTACAGTCGGTCTGTGAAAATGTATCTTCACTGTATAAATACTTCAATGATATAACGATTTATGCAAAGTATATTATTTTCCTAGATGCTAGTTCATGAGTCTTATGCTATGTTGACATGATTAATGATATACACACAAGAAATGGGATATTTACAAATGTTTTCCATTTGACAACACAGACCAGTAAGTTCCATCCTCATGAAAATATAAAGGAGAAATCTGTCTAATATTTCATATAATTACATAATTCCCTGACATCAGTAACCTACGGTCTTGTACCATGCCATATACTGCACAACCAGAAACTTTCTCCTACATGAAACATTCACAAATTGGGAAAGACTGAGGCTTCTAAAGTTTCTGGGTGAACAGAATTCACTAGTATAATTAAAATTTACTCTTTAAAAAAACAAATGGCCCTTTTCTGTTATGCATTCAACTTGACGATACATCTTACAAAAAGCTGTTTCTAATATCATCATGCTAAAAGAGTGGATCATGAAAATTATGAAATCATACCAACAACTCAATAACAAATGCTATTATTTGACGGACTGAAAAAGGTCTGTCCCTTTTTTTACTATGCTTTGCTTAAAGGTAAAGACCAGTTATGTTCATGCGATTGCATTGTGAAAAAGTTGTGGAATCGATCAGAAAAGGTTGATCATCTAGCATACCGGTATAAGTATTGGTGTGTACTGCAATCATCAAAATGATAAGGAATTTGGCCCATTCTTTGGAAAGTTACAAGCACTATACACAGAAAGATGTATACGGGACTACCCTTTATCTCTCACATTCAAATAGATATACTAATTTACCAAATATATCAATTAGTAGGCTGATTCTCTGCAAATTTTTTAACATCATGTATTAGTCAAAACATATTCTTTCACATGATTGGTAATGAGAGCTTCCATTTCATTTATTGAAATTTGGGCGTTTCCAATACTGGTCTTTACCTTTAAAATCAATTTTTTTTTTGACATTTCTAAAACAACTCGGCAGAATGTGATACCAACAGTAAAATAAGCCTAAATGATAAGAATAGGAAAAACAAAAACTAGCACCAAGAACTATTCATGCTCGCACAAAATATCCCTTTTTTATCGTCTTCAAATCAAAACAAGAGAAAAGAAAAAGGGATGTTGTCATATACATGCCAACTACATTCTCTGCAAAATTCTGTATAAATATCACATTTTTCACACCACCACCTAAGCATTATAAATTGATGCTTAATTATATCCAAGGCATATGACATCCATCAAATCGTTGTAATGATGATTGATTTCTCTCAGTCTGTGAGAAAAAAATCTACATTTTTCTTGTAACTTAAAAAATAATTGAGGTACATCACAACTTCTCCTAATATTTTTTTTTTTACACAAAATGAACAATTTGACATGAATTATACTATGTACAGGAGCATAGAGATAAATAATAAAACAACACGTGTTTCATAGTTGGGGGGAGGTAGGAAACATACAGTTTATCCCAACGGCCGTGACTATCTTGATAATACACAAACCTAAGGGTGAGATTTGGGGGCATTCAAGATGACAATCACGATGACTCTAATGATCATATTTAGTATGATATTCAGGGTCAGAAACACCACCACATAAACTTTTAAAAAGTACCTTACCCAAACTACGCTGAGTAAATTCTGTCATTAAAAAGATAAACAAAATTCTTCCACAGTGACCATGAATTGATAATTATCACTTATTCTCAATTCATAATCACTCCATGGTGACAAAAGATTAGATACATAATGACAATCCTACGACTGGGATAGACTGTATATTTGGCTGGCCGATACATGTAACTTACTCTCCTCCTATCCAACTAGCAATTTGTATCAAAATATACAGAAACATTTAATGTAAATTTCAATAGGATAGAGTTTTTTCTGAAGCAATCATAGTTTTTGTGTAGAGAAAAGGTTTTCTGCACTGGGATTTACACTAAACATGTGGAGCAACTAAACATGTGGAGCAATCACACATTAAAATGACCAGTTCAAAAAAGAAGGAGTTTTCTTAAAATGTTAAAGCTTGGTTCAAACTTCAAAGACGAACAGGGCAACAGTACAGAATTCGAAAGGCACATAGCGTATTTCATCTCAGCTTTACAATTAGACAATGAATGGGGATTTCGATCGTGAAGGGCAAATATTATACTCTCTCGAAAATATCTATCTGATATTGGACTTTATAGTATAAATAAAACAATATATTGTAATACAAAAGCAGAGCCAAGGGCATTAGTAGAAAAAGACTGCGGTCTTTACTTTCTTTTTGTAACATGTTTCAATGCGGAAAACTGTTAAAGGAAAACAGAAAATGTAGTCTGTACGTAGACAGGTGGTCTTTCTATAAAGGTGGTTGATAAAGCAGGCTTCACTGCATGAAATAAATAGTCATGAAATGAACTTCATGACACTAGTGTTGTGTACTTAGTCCGTTTATTTTTAGAAGGGAGATGTTGCAGCTTGGTGTTCCATACATCATTAAATGAAGGCAAACACTTCCCAGATACTATAAAAACCAGAAACTTACCCAAGCATGAAAGTTGCGAACAGTGTTAAACATTCGCCCAAATTTCATCTGACTCGACACCGAAACAATTAAGTGCAGTGTGCTTCCTAATTTCTGTATATTACAACACACAGATACATGATGAGCAAGTCAATGCTATTAAGTCCCATATCTTACCAACTGTATCTAAGATTCTAGTATACCTGGGGGGTGTTTCACAAAGATTCTAAGTCGAACTTAACTCTTAGTTGGACTTCAATATTATGGAGAGCCATTTGTAGCTTTATAATGAAATATATTCAAGTATTTTAGACTTTTCATAAATTCCACATCAAGAACATGAAATCTCCCACGATAATAGAAAATATGAATGATTTAAATCAACATTTTATGTCTTTCAAAATAAAATTAACAAAATATTTTCAAAGATGCTAACAGCTTTCCATAATTGTTATGTCCAACTTAGAGATAATTTCAACTTAGGATCTTTGTAAAACACCCACTGGTGACTGTATGAAGCAGAGAACATTACTATAGCTTGAATAAGACAAATCATCAATTTCATTGTGAATTCATCCTCACAATTCCATATACCGGTAGCAATTCACTATTCTTCGTAAAATAGCTGGTAAAAACTTGGTAATGTATAGGACATACCTTGGACTTGCCAGAATATATAAAGAGGCCTTTGTTGCGTGTGGATACGATTTCCTCACCCGCATGCCGTACTTTTTCTATTGAGGTTTATCTCTATTGAGGTGTGATATATGAAAGGGCCATAAGGGAGGGAGGGGTCAATAGAGGGGGGGGGGTGTCGTTCAAATGGTCTCGAGGAGTTTGAGGATGAGGTTGACGTAATGGATCAGGTGCGTTGCGCTCTCGTAGACCTCGGTGATGTTCCCTAACCCGGAAGTGGTTCATATGGTCTTGAGAAGTTTGAGGATGAGGTTGATATGATGGATCAGGTGCGTTGCGCTCTCGTAGACCTCGGTGATGTTCCCGACCCGGAAGTAGTTCTTGAGGTTCAAGCTGAAGTCTTTGGAAGAATGGATGAACTCCTTGCGGTATGTCTCAAGGGTCTGAAGAAGCAACAACGGTATGATATGATAAGATAATACTGAAAGTGATATCGATAAAATTGTATTTTGAATTTATAAAGCACTTGATGCACCCACGATGTCTTAAAGATTCATCAATTTGTTTATTGTTTTCCATTGCCTTTAAATTGTATTATGTAATACAGCCAGTTCACGATTTTGAATGCACACAATGACTAAACCATGATTATGTTTGAATTTAAAAGCTGGTTGTTAAAAAGAAATGTAGATAAAATGCATTGCATCAGAACACAAGTACAAGACTGAAACATAATACTAAGTGATAGGATGGACCGTCAGGGAAATATTATCTGACATGTTTAACTACCTTTAAGTGTGAAGTGTGATTCGTGGCAACCAAATAAAAAAAATAAAAAAATAAAAAACATCTGCTGCCATTAAACCCCAAATAATTATCAGAATCAAGTACTTTGATCCAGTATTTGCTTTGAGAGGTGCAAGCTAAAAACTGCAATGAAAAGACATGTTCAGGTGGGCTCATTTCGGCTTCAAATGTTTCAAACAAAATGGCCAAAATAGAAGAGGCGGGCCTGGATGAAACGCACCTTTCTCTGTTCAGGATCTCTGAAAAATGATTCGTCTTTGAAGATCATGTTGAGTGCTCCTAATAGATCCTTGATCCCACATGCTATATCCCTGTCAAATGATCATATCAAGAATGATAAATTATTTTGTATAGAGAATGATAACATACAAACATATCATACAAATATTGATAAGATATACATTGTATGGATCCTATAAAGGGTGAGATAGTCTGTCATCAGTTTCAATGTGAAACACAGAACTTAAACTGAAATTAGACGGTTGAATATTCATTCCTAATGCCTGTACAGACCTCGAACTGTAAATGATATAGGTTCAAAGGTCAAGACATCAAGTATGAATTGGACGTATACATAAAGACACATTCTGATATGAAAAATGAATAAATGAATAAATGCAGCCACAAACTGACAAAACACATGTAATTAAACTGTTAAAGCCCCACTGTACTTCTTGTAGTTACTTGCTCCCTCTATATAGAAAATGCCTAATCGGTGACCATTGGTCCCCCATGATCCTCTTTTTCTTATGTTAATTGGAGCTGAGTTGATGACATAGCCATCTGTCAGTGACCAACTTTGGTGGTCTAATCCCTCCTGGCCAAACTAGTACAGACGGGCTTTAATATACATGAATCGAACAATATACAGATTCTTTTATTCGTCAGAGATTGTTAAAAAGTTGACAACAATGTTAATAGGAAGGACTTCATAAGGTCATGTATTGACTAGTGATGTTCAAAAAGAACTCATAACCAATACACAGTAAACAAATGACTATAAAACATGCACCCATGTGATAAGAATTAAACTGAAACCAAAATCTAAAACTAATCACGCTCAAATCCTTTGACCATAAAAGTGCCAGTAAGTCTTCATGATAATACAAGATGAAGGTCATAAATCACTGACCATTTTTATTATAAAAGGACACTGGCAGACTCTAATAATGCAGAAAACAGTTTGTGGACATTTTATTTAATCCAGTAGGGACTTAAAGGGGCATGTACATGTATTAAGCTTTCACAAGGAAAACAGGATTTGTGAATGATTTGTTTAGTTGTACACACATTGCTTGGGCATCATAAGTGCTCATTGGCCTAAAGATATTTATGGTTGGATGGCTCGAAGTTGACTCAAATCCCCAGCAAAAGTTGGTTCAGGTATTTTTGCATTTCATATTTGAAGATTCTTGTATGAATGCAATGTGTACTGCAAGATTATTCCAACAATAATAGAACGTTTAACAGTGAAACCTGTCTATAAAAGCCACCCACGGAAAGCAGAAAATGCAACCACTGTAGACAGGTGGCCTTTCTAGCCAGGTCTTACAACTCAAATTTCTTTCTCAGGGGAGACAAATACATGGCCACTATACACAGGTGACCTTTATAGATCATTAAGACAGGTTTGAAGACACAAAGATGAAAAGGACAGATATATATATATAT
>BEXV01000575.1:52253-71346 GCA_003118195.1 Hemicentrotus pulcherrimus | reverse complement strand
TACAACACTTGTTTCATTCAAAGTGAAGATGAGAGAATATTTATTGATAAGGTATGAAAATCAGATTTTGGTCATAATATACTACATGTACTTTGTTTTAATATAAATATTCATTGTTTATTTGTATATAAAAAGGAAATTATTTGATAGATTGAGGACTGAGCTTGCACAGTTGACTCTTCACTTTGCACAGCACTCTCTTCACCCTCTCTTTCTTCCTGTCTCCTCTCCTCCTTTTGTAAGGCCTGTATCATTTCAAGCTCTGCTTATGATATCGGTCTTCTGCATTCTCCCCCTTTTCTTTCTTTTCAAATACGATTAATTGTACTATTGATTATTTATATTTATTTTTATTTATTTGTGAACTACTACTTGTTTCTTATCATTGCTAAAATGTATTCATTGTTATTTTTGTTATTGTTTATGGAAAATGCAGACATAAAACTTGAAACTGAAACTAGTAGAGGACTAGATCTCTAGTAGAGGCCTATACATGGATTAAAGGTCACATACTCATATAATATGTTTGCCGATATCCCGCTCATTTTGCAAAATCAAACATGTTTCAATGGGATGCCAGCAAACTTGCCAGCTCCAAGACTAGAGACGCTGTCCAATTCCCAGTTTTTGTATACACAATGTATTTCGGGTTAAGAAATTTATTTTAAAAAATTTAATTGCAATTTTATGCTCAGCTGTACTGTACATGGATATCAATAGAGTGATAGGAAAAACAACTGAGAAATTTATGTAAATCAATCAATCAAAAACACCTTAGATTAAATTATGTGTTGACTGTTGATAATGTGTTACAAATGTATAATTAAAATTATGTTGTGGTATACATGAGCTACAGTTAGTGATTTGTTTTTTAATTGGTTATCATACTACAAATATACTTTCTAAGACAGATAGAATGTGAAGGAAATTTAGACATTTTTTCCTTGGGGGAAATTGATGTTTGCTATAATATACATGTACACTGTACAAAGCCCTACTACATAGAGTTGGCATTGGTGAATGATAGAAATAATAGAATGCACAGGTCAGGGAGAAAGTGACAATAATGTAGAAAATGCAAATTTATTTAGTTTGAATTTGGGGAGGGGAGTGTCCACTGTCCAGCCAAATTGACTTGGTATTCAACCAAATCATAAAGGATAGCTACATGTAAATGCTTAACCTTATGTACTCAATTTGTATTAATGCTGCAGGTGTAAATGTTGAATTGAATTAAGTTATATACAGCTGGACATTTACATTCATTGCAAATTCCAGTTTGAAATGAATAGTGAAATCGGTAGGAAGGTGAAAATTTGAATGACAACTATTAAACCCATTTGGTACACTGTAGCAAGATAAAGACACATCTACATTTTGTACACTTGTACTGGATGTTTTGATATTCCCTCCACTGTCTCCTGTCAAAATTCCATCGGAGTGAACTTTAATAGCTTTACATCATCATATTTTTGATTATTTTAATTTTGGGGAAAAGTTTGAGGAAATTCTCTTGAAGTGACATTAATCAATTTTGATAGTACATGTAGGTGATGTACATGAATAATGTAGAAATTGATTTTCAAACAATATTTCCAAAGTTTTGGTTGTGTCGTGAATCATGGCCCTTAATAATGTTAATGCTATTTTCTTGAGAAAAACTGACATTATATTACTACATGTTCATGTACAGTTGAGATTACTTCGAGGGGTTGAGCTTGAGCTTACATTGTACAGGAGGTACATTGTGTACATGTTTTACAACTACTGTACGTACTGTACATCAGCTCTATCTACACATGTACATCATTACATTTTATTGCATAGATCCTGTCATAAATTCATATTAAATAGATTGCTGAAATCTGAGTGATAAACCAACTTCACTGGATAGAAATTAATAGCATCTGAAAAGACATCTTATATTTTATCTACTCTTTTTGTTTAGCTACATTTGACTGTTCTTGTACTACAGTGTGAGTGTACGTGTATATTTCAGCACACGTCTATAATTGTCATTGTTCTAGAGTAAAGCCAGCTTTGTTTTTAATACATTTTTCTTAGTACAGGTAGGTCTTCTTTACAATGTAAATGTATTGTATTGTTTTTCAGAATACAACATTTTGCCGTACAAAATGAAATTGTGCTTTGTAAAAGTTAAAACCAAGCCAGATTTATTTTTGCGGGATTGTACATGTACCTTTGGTTCTTTAATTGAGCTCATGGATACTTTTTTTAAATTTCAAATATCTAAAGGGATATACATTAAAACAAAGAACAGTGGACTTTAGAATTAAATTAAATGATGGGGGGTGGGGGGGGGGGGGGCTAATCCATCAACTGCCACACAAAGAATACCTTCTTATTCATACAAAGACCTGTGGTGTTAAATATTCATTTATCCTACCCCCTCATCAGAAATGTAGAGGCAGTGAGGTCCCATTCATCCATTATTGATTCTTCATGTCAGGTCGGTCCAACGATGTTTGAGCAGAATCACGGATAAAAAAGAAGGGGTTGGAATACCTGAGTGAAGTAATGTCAATTGGTAGAAGGTATTACTGTCAGTGGGCTTCATTAAAAGCATTGTTTGGTCCCGCATAATAACCAAGGTGTGTACCTCTGGTCGGCGGTGCGAGTCTGTCTCTCCACTCTTTGTCATTTGAATGTATGTCGGGCTAGAGGATAATGAATAAGGCAGGAATTTTTTTTATCCGGGTCATTCCTCCCACCCAGCTAATTGTGTTCGGGTAGAATATGCCTCCACACATTATGAGAACATTACTGTACCGGTATACATTGTACATGTACCGGTATACATTGAACATAGCTTGTTGTATGGATTATCAATCAATATAAGCTACACTGCAAGTGAGGAAATGTAGACCCAAATTCATTTAATACTTTTTACATGTACAGTCGGTAGAGCAGAGGTCTCATAATCTGGTGACCCGGGTTCGAAACCAAGGCGATGCCCTAGTCCCCTTTGGTAGGCAATTATCCTCATGACCAGGTCCCTCGGAGAGGACCTAAAGCCGTCGTCCGTCTGGGTGCTTACTTACAGTCATTTATGCTTTCTTAGCAGTCAGCTAAAATAACCACCATTCATTCATTGATTGCAGGGCTACATATTGTATGGAGGCGTTGAAAGAAAAATGGTTTAATAAGCCTACATGGTCAATGATGTCGGTTACAAGATGCATACATGTACAATGTACATGTATGGTACATCATACCCTTCGATACTGCCACATTTTCTTGTTGTTCTTCACGTAATCTTGTGTCCTGTAGAATATTATTGGTGAAATGCAGGTACACCTGTACATGTAGTGCCGTGTTTGTGCTGGAATGGTGTAGAACAATAATCATTTCATGTACCACAGTCCAATGGAAATCAGTGTGGAAAGGAAAAACATTTTTCATCAATTGATTCTGGTAATTAAATGGATTAAGTTTTATGTAAAAAGAAGAAGAAAAAAAATGTTTTCTTTGAACTTCATAATTCATTGCACAAGACACACGCCATGACACAGTATCAATAAACTGTCAAGTTTACCCTGTGTATATTTGGTGCAATTACAATCTGTGCCCATAAACCATGTGACATGATACACAATGCAAGCCTATTGTTTTACTTGTAGGTACCTGTGTCAATATACTTGTACCATGTACATGTACATGTAGTTAGCTATACAATGTACAATACACTGTACATGTATGTAAAGGGCCTAAAGTTTACTGAAAGTTGTGCGTGAAAAGCTGTGAGGCAGTAATGCACATGCATTTCTCAGTAGAGCTACCACTTAATATACAAATTCATATCAAGTTTTTATTTAGATTGGTAGGAGTTGTTCTCATTTTAGGCCTTCCCATACTGCCTACAGTATGTAAATGCATGTACATTGTACACGCATTCTTGATCTGATTTCAATGTTTGGTTTTGCATATGTACTGTATTACAGCTGCCTATCTTGCGAGTAGTTCTACAGCTTCCCAAGGCTGTGTTTAAATAATAAAAAAGAGGGGAAAAAAGAAAAGAAAAGTAAATCACCACTGCATGTTCATTGATCGACCCTCTAACATTGATTTAAATCACATAGGAAACTCATCTCCTCTTTTGTTGTTATTCCGCATGAACAAGTATGCCCTGAAGACAATCTCAACTCATTCCATCCAAATCAGTTCCTTTCATGCATTGTAGCAAAAAGTCTCCTAGAAAGTGCAGTCGTATACTTAGAAGATGGCCACTTCAACGTAATTCTTTCATCATTTATAATTTATGGTGAGCAAACTGTAGCAAATCTTGTGGCTGAACCAGAATTAGTGCCAAGTTTAAGGTGTATGCATGTCCATTGTTCAAGTTTGCATTGAGTAGTGTATTGACTTTGCTTATTAAGATTGATAAAAGTACATGTTCATGTAGGCCTACACATGCACAGTATGGACAGACTACTGTTCTCTTCTCGGTACATGTATATTCCTGCAAAGTCAAACAGAAAGAAGATCGCTCAATACATGAACTCTGTAGGACCGTAGGAAGTAAAGTTTGCAAAAATGTGTAAGTAGATGAAGGGCCTATGTATGTCCATGTATATTTTGTACAGTGTATTACAGTCCTAAAATACTTTTTTTTAGAATATGAAATATTCATATAAGCCTAATAAAAAGATTAATTGCATCTTATTAAATTGCAACTATGAACATTGAAGAGATAGTGGACTGCAAACTTGTGATTGAAGGCCCTCTGCTCCGGAGTGTCAGGACAGCTTTAGTGACTGCTCACTTACCCCGAGAATAAATTCCACAAAAAGAAAGAAATCATTTCTTCTTTTTTTTCCCCACCCCCACCCCTTTTCAGATCTAAATATAGAAGGAATCAGTTAATGAGCTCTTTGCTTTGGTCATTTATTCTGCTCCAGTAGAAACATTGTATGTTTCGCTTGCGATCACTCGTGTCTCTCTACCCCNGAAGACCTATTTGGATTCCATACAGGCCTACAATCATACAATGTACTGTATACGATGGAATCGGGATCCTGGCTGTTTGCATGTTGCATTGCTACTTGAATCTAGAAAGTGACATTTTCACACTTAAAAAAAATCTCTGCATCTGTGTACATGTATGGCTGTACCATGAGCTTTTGTTCGAGTAATTGCCCTTTATTTGTATACAGTGTACATGAAGCCTTATACATGTACATGTATATAGTACGCGGCATCATGTACAAATGTTTTTACCTTGGTGACATAAAACTTGCTTTCTTTAAATGACAGCAATTTTCACAGCTAAATAGATTTTGTGTAATTGTTTGTGAAATTATAAAATTTCTCTGTGTATTCTGTTGAGTTGCGATATAACTTTTTATCGCATCAAACTTTGGAATAATTTGTGAAGACTTTATGCATGCAAAGTTTTACTACATGTAGGTTTCTGAGTTTTGAATCCTTAAAGAGGATTTACAGTTACACACATGAACAATCCCTGTATCTTTGTTCTCTAAAAGAAATAAAATACAAGACAAGTGTGTGTTTTATCAATTGGTTTAATAGTAATTGGCCTGTGTACATGTGGGTTACATTTCTCACGATTACTTGCATTGATTGAATGTCCTGTACATGTTGTCATACTAGTCCAATGTAAACACATCAGTAGGCCTTCATTCAACATTGAATTCATTCAAACAGATTGAATCAAATATTTTTTGAACGAAATTCATAAACTGCACCGGTTTCCTTCCTGTATGTAATGCAAATACGGGCAAGTGGGAAGAAATTAATGAACAAATGATTCATGTTTGATTTGGTTGGTGTTAATGTTCGGGGCATGCGAACATACATGACTCCTGTGATGCATAAACGCATTGTTATTCCATGCTGATTGATGATTTTTCGGTGAAAAGGCTGATGGATCACATTTCATGAACGTCCATTATCATCGCCCCCATGTGGTGATGAGATCGATGGTGAGAAAGAGGGCCGAGGGTGGCGTAGGATGGGCTAGAATTATTCAGTGTTCATCTACAGAAGTCAGAGCTCAAACTTACTGTACATGTAGGTCTACAAGTGCCCGAAACAGAAAGGCCCACAAATTTTAGCTACGATCTCTCCCCCACCCCCCCCCCCCCGAATAATTCAATTATAAAAATTAGAAGTTGCCTCGTGCATGCAGGGACCCTACAATTATTGCAACAAAATGTGTTACTTGTAAAAGTTTGTACACGTACATGTATGTATGCTTGCAGTACACATCATCTGATCTCGTTCCAATTGATTTACTGATGACATTAAATCATGCCGTGTCATCACGATGATCACATGGCAGTCAATTTGACATGTGACAGTGTAATTACTTATACGAGAAGGTACACAGTCAGTGGCAATATCTGTTCATTTTAGTAGGCCAACAGCCTTTACAGGGTTTACAGTCATATACATGTAATACTTTTAATTTCTTTCTTCATATACATGTACAGTACAGTCATGTATTACATAATCTGTTGCAGGTGTTGCTTATCAAATTATTGAAATCATAACCCATTTTAAGCATCCTTGTATTCCAGGATATTTTCACATTTATTAATCTGTAGGCCGTTCCATTTTCTTGGATTTTTTTCCTACTTTCCTCATGCAGTCATGCATACCGGTACTGTACATGTACACAAATTTATATGTAGTGTATGCTTTTGAGACAAAATATCATCACTTTCTCCCAAAATATGTAATTCTGGGAATTCTTGATTTCTTCTGTATGAATAAAATTTCAGATTTGTATATTTTACACCAGGTTCCTTCCTTTCTCGTTTAATAGAATTTGTTTCATTATAAGTTCCTCTTCTATTTTTTCCCCCTCCCCCTCGCATTACAAGGCCAAGCTAGAACTTGCCCAAGCCATATATCTCTCCATTTCTATACTTTGACCCCCTTGGTTTGTTTGAACAAGACGTTGATTAAACTTGTACTCTGCTCTTCCTCAGGTCATGTGACCTTGTTAAGTGCTTCAGCTCCTTTCCCATTCACATAAATCTTACCTCGTTCAAGTTGCTCGCCCACTTGATGGAGCCTGTGTCCTTTTAAAGGTAGTCTGAAGTTTGATGGTAATGACTTACAAGGTTTCCAGCAGTCAGCAGAACTGCTATTAAATTCTTACTGAATGTGAAAGACAGCAAGAAGAACAGATCAATGATATTGGGCAAATTGATTTAATAGAAGTGCTAGACTGTACTTGTCTATCTTGCAGTGAAATGACAATGAGTTAGAGATGATGAGAATATTCGGTAACTTGAATCGATCAATTGAAAACATATTTTACACTGTACGATACATGTAATCCCATACAGTACATCCAGTTAGATGTTGGTACTGACAGAGAACTGGTAGCCAACGTACAGTACATTGATAAAAAATGTCTAGACTTCTAGCAGTATTTTTTTTTTTACACCTTTATATTTAATAATGACCATCCATTACTACATGATACACAACATATTCAGACTGAAGTTACTTATGCCAGTTTGTCTCAAAATGCAAAACTTTTCATCCAGAGAAATCAAGAGGGCCTTTAATTTTGAGTGTCAATCGTAGATCAGTGAGCACGCCCAGTAAAGACGGCTGGAGTACCACGTAGGAAGGTACATTGTAAACCCTCAATTCCAGGGGAAGTTTGGGTTCATGTTTAGATAAATGGAAGTGTCTGTATGCATTGCATCATGGCCTTTCTATCAACGATTGATCACTTGAAAACGGATGAAAAGCAAAGTGCTTCATGCTTGCGTGCTGTTTGCGGATCACTTTTTAGAGTGAATTGTATGTGTAACTGTAGGCTTTCTACAATGTGCTGTACATGTATGTACATGTGGGGCGAAAGGTTTTAATTCATCCAGGGGTTCTTTACTTCGCAGAAATCAAATTAGAGTGCTTTTAAGTTAAGTACAGTACAGCTTCAGGTTATATCCAAATGTATGAGCGCAGTTACTGTATACACTAAAGGCTTTAGATTTAATTTAATGAAAGTATTGGATTTGACATTGGTGGTGTAGGACTATAAATATTATGTACATGTACTGTACTATGTAGGCCTACATGTTAGTGCATAACAATTTATAGTACAGTTCACCTGGTACCAAATTTGATAGCCCATCATTCGAAAATGATATAAACTTCTGTGTCTGTAAAAAGGGCCTCTTTCTCATATTGAATCAGTAACAGAGGAAACTTATCTTTAGAATATTCATGAATCCTATGATAACAATAGCTGGTCTGCATTTACATGCGTACACCTGTACATATGTAGGTATTACATTAAAGTGAATCACACAACTAAATATTTTATAATTTATTCCGTATATAACATGTTCACAGATCAACTGTGCAAACATATGCATTGCAATGTGCTAAATCTACATCTAACTGTAAAAAAGTAAACGTCATTCATTCAAACGAGAGATATTGAAAGCATTCCACATTGAGTGTTTGATAGATCTCCTCAGCTCACAACCGTGCTTCCTTTTCATCCCCTATTAATCCAACATTAACTTTTCTTTTTCATTAAATGCATCATTTCTTCAAATTCTCCAAAATTTGTTTAATTTTTCATTATTTGGTGACCCTGCGTGTGTTCCTTGGGGTAGGGAAGTGAGCAGGAGAAAAGCCTCCACACCGTTTGACCTTCACTTTGTATGCCAATGTTTGAAGAAAAAGCATTCAAACCAAAAAGGTCCTTTATGCATAGTTGCTGGGCCATACCAGTTGAGGTTTTCGTTTCCTGTGGCGAGTTACTGATTATTGCATGTGTAGGTCTGTGTATGTATGCATTTAGGTCTGTACTGTAAATTACGGTACATTATTCATGTGGTTTGCTCTAATACAAGAGAGATTTTATTGCCCTAATTTTGTTGTATTATTTTTATTTTTATTGCGCTTATTTTCTGTCAAACAGAGTTCTTTGTGAGCTTTTCATAGCTGAATGTGTATTTTTTTCAAGGTTTTTGAATGTACCAGTACATTTACTGTACATGTACATGTACATGTACATGTAGGTGACCATGTATATATATATATATATATTGATTTAGAGATATATACTTGTACAAGTTTATAAATAGATTTATAGGCTCAGATCTATGCATACATTGTACATGTACATTTGTAGCTACATGTACGTTTGTAAGTACATGTACATACTGTAAAACAAGAAACTCTTTATACGAGCACCTCTGCAAATTTCGAAAGTGCATTGTCCAGGCACAAAAGTGTTCATGCAGTGAAATTATGGGAAAGAAAATATATTAATTCTTTGAGGAAATTTGTGCAAGTTTCTTCTAGCAAAATGTCCTTTATAAGATACTTTATTTATTATGTTTACGATTAATACATGTACCACGTTAAGCAACCAAAACTGAAAAACGTGGAGAAGTTCTCTCAAAGATTTTTCTATTAAATTTGTGAAAATTTCTTGCTGCAAAATTTTGAGGTTTTACATTTTAGTTACCTGTAAATATTCAATTATGAACAAGAAAGTGTAGAATAAAACTGGTTGTTAACAACTCACATAAGTTTTTTTTTAATGCAATGCGACCCAAAACTGAAGTGGATAGGGAAAAGTCTGCTTTCTTTTACCAATTTTTTAAGCTTGTGAAACTTTCTTCCAACAAAATTGGTATGCTTTTGATTAAATTTTTAATGATTTAATTTATGAAAAAGAATAATACTGGTTGTGAATATTTCTTGAAATGTTTTGGTTTCTGGTTATGCAGTATACTGTTAAAGCGTGCAAGCTTCTGTGTCCAGAAACCAAACTGAAGGAGCCAGGGAAAAGTCAGCTTTACCCATTTTTTCCCCTCAACTGCAAAGGTTTGGCTGTAATACCTGATTTCTATACAAGTTGTGACCCAGGTGGATAGGCTATTGTTCCTATGTCATGCTTGAGGCAATGCCCATGAATAGCGCTGTTCTTGGGACTCTATTGCTTTGGAGAGCTGCTTCGCTAGCATAAGAATAGCTCAATGGGCCTAGCCTTGTGTCCAGACCTTCCCATGTTGCTTGTATTTCTTTTTTGTATAAAATAAACAGCAATTTTCTTGGGAATTAGTGCATTGGAGAGCTGCTTGGCTCATATAAGAGTGGCTCTATGGGACTAGCCTTTCAATTTGCAAGAACTGCGCTCACATAAGTGTGGCCTTATGGGACTAGACTCGTGTCCAGACTTTCCATGTGCTTATTTAAAATGTATATATTTATTTTGTTGTAAAATGTACTTATACATGTACTATACAGTGAATTACTTTGTTTTTTGTTCTTTAATAGAGAACTGCTTTACTAACATTATAATGGCTGATTGGGACTTGCCTTATGTTCAGACCCTCTCATGTTTTCCTTATTACACAATAGCGCTGTTCTTGGGACTTTGTGCATTGGAGACAGAGTGCTTGCTGCACTCACATACAGAATATGTATAAGAATGGCTAAATGGGACTAGCCTTGTGTCTATACCCTCCCATTTTATTATAACAATCTTTGTGCCAGTGAGTACTTCTTAGAACTGCAATTTTGAGCTTCACTGACACAAGAATGACTTAGTAGGGCTAGCCTTTTTTCCTGATGAATCTGTAGCTTTGCAATATATTTGTATTTAGTGGGCAGACAGATTACAGTAGGACCTATATTGAATAAGCCTACATGGATTCATTGTTATTGTTCACAAATTTGCTAATTCATCCTATCTCTCTCCATCTCTCTTTCTGATCCTAGTTATTTCACTAGACAATAGAATTACCAAAAATATACTTGCATTTTGAAATTTCTACATTTTATATCCAGCCAGGCATTATGGATCACAGCTTTTTGAGCATGAATAAGCAAAGGGCAATCTTGCGGAAAAGTTGAAACTATTTTTGTTTTTTTTATAACTGCATTTTGCACCGAGCCTTACACACTAGTGATGATTAATTGTTGTATTTGTTCTTGTGCATACTTGCCTTTGTGATGACCACGTATTTATAAGACTGTATGAATGGAATGACAAAGTGCCTTTATTTTACTGTGATGGTTTAGAGACTGGAGAGGAAAATGCATGGAGGTTAAATTTATGTCAAAACAAAAAAAAGATTCCTTGTCACAATGCAAAATGCTAGTACATGTACATTGTATGTACCTCCTCTAGCTGTAAATTTTTACTCTTTCAAGGTTGAAATTAATTTGACNTACATGTACATGTACATGTACATGTAGGTGACCATGTATATATATATATATATTGATTTAGAGATATATACTTGTACAAGTTTATAAATAGATTTATAGGCTCAGATCTATGCATACATTGTACATGTACATTTGTAGCTACATGTACGTTTGTAAGTACATGTACATACTGTAAAACAAGAAACTCTTTATACGAGCACCTCTGCAAATTTCGAAAGTGCATTGTCCAGGCACAAAAGTGTTCATGCAGTGAAATTATGGGAAAGAAAATATATTAATTCTTTGAGGAAATTTGTGCAAGTTTCTTCTAGCAAAATGTCCTTTATAAGATACTTTATTTATTATGTTTACGATTAATACATGTACCACGTTAAGCAACCAAAACTGAAAAACGTGGAGAAGTTCTCTCAAAGATTTTTCTATTAAATTTGTGAAAATTTCTTGCTGCAAAATTTTGAGGTTTTACATTTTAGTTACCTGTAAATATTCAATTATGAACAAGAAAGTGTAGAATAAAACTGGTTGTTAACAACTCACATAAGTTTTTTTTTAATGCAATGCGACCCAAAACTGAAGTGGATAGGGAAAAGTCTGCTTTCTTTTACCAATTTTTTAAGCTTGTGAAACTTTCTTCCAACAAAATTGGTATGCTTTTGATTAAATTTTTAATGATTTAATTTATGAAAAAGAATAATACTGGTTGTGAATATTTCTTGAAATGTTTTGGTTTCTGGTTATGCAGTATACTGTTAAAGCGTGCAAGCTTCTGTGTCCAGAAACCAAACTGAAGGAGCCAGGGAAAAGTCAGCTTTACCCATTTTTTCCCCTCAACTGCAAAGGTTTGGCTGTAATACCTGATTTCTATACAAGTTGTGACCCAGGTGGATAGGCTATTGTTCCTATGTCATGCTTGAGGCAATGCCCATGAATAGCGCTGTTCTTGGGACTCTATTGCTTTGGAGAGCTGCTTCGCTAGCATAAGAATAGCTCAATGGGCCTAGCCTTGTGTCCAGACCTTCCCATGTTGCTTGTATTTCTTTTTTGTATAAAATAAACAGCAATTTTCTTGGGAATTAGTGCATTGGAGAGCTGCTTGGCTCATATAAGAGTGGCTCTATGGGACTAGCCTTTCAATTTGCAAGAACTGCGCTCACATAAGTGTGGCCTTATGGGACTAGACTCGTGTCCAGACTTTCCATGTGCTTATTTAAAATGTATATATTTATTTTGTTGTAAAATGTACTTATACATGTACTATACAGTGAATTACTTTGTTTTTTGTTCTTTAATAGAGAACTGCTTTACTAACATTATAATGGCTGATTGGGACTTGCCTTATGTTCAGACCCTCTCATGTTTTCCTTATTACACAATAGCGCTGTTCTTGGGACTTTGTGCATTGGAGACAGAGTGCTTGCTGCACTCACATACAGAATATGTATAAGAATGGCTAAATGGGACTAGCCTTGTGTCTATACCCTCCCATTTTATTATAACAATCTTTGTGCCAGTGAGTACTTCTTAGAACTGCAATTTTGAGCTTCACTGACACAAGAATGACTTAGTAGGGCTAGCCTTTTTTCCTGATGAATCTGTAGCTTTGCAATATATTTGTATTTAGTGGGCAGACAGATTACAGTAGGACCTATATTGAATAAGCCTACATGGATTCATTGTTATTGTTCACAAATTTGCTAATTCATCCTATCTCTCTCCATCTCTCTTTCTGATCCTAGTTATTTCACTAGACAATAGAATTACCAAAAATATACTTGCATTTTGAAATTTCTACATTTTATATCCAGCCAGGCATTATGGATCACAGCTTTTTGAGCATGAATAAGCAAAGGGCAATCTTGCGGAAAAGTTGAAACTATTTTTGTTTTTTTTATAACTGCATTTTGCACCGAGCCTTACACACTAGTGATGATTAATTGTTGTATTTGTTCTTGTGCATACTTGCCTTTGTGATGACCACGTATTTATAAGACTGTATGAATGGAATGACAAAGTGCCTTTATTTTACTGTGATGGTTTAGAGACTGGAGAGGAAAATGCATGGAGGTTAAATTTATGTCAAAACAAAAAAAAGATTCCTTGTCACAATGCAAAATGCTAGTACATGTACATTGTATGTACCTCCTCTAGCTGTAAATTTTTACTCTTTCAAGGTTGAAATTAATTTGACCTGAGTTTGATAATGGCTGGATGTATACATGCACTCTTTAAAAGTCATCATCTTGAAGAACCTGTACAAAAGGGGAAATTTGTATGTTTGGGGGGAGGGTGCTATTCATTCAGGGGAAAAAATACTTAACAAATTTGGGGGGCTATTTTTCAAGCTTGCTTGCATGAAAGTAACACCCTTTAATTTGTTTTGCATTGAACTCTATGCAAATTTTTTTTGGCTCTTTTATGGCTTTCGGGGGCTAATTTCCCCCAAGCCCTGTGTATTTTTTTGACTGTATTCATTTTTATCTGAGAAGAGCCCACATACAAGTTCATTTAATTAGGGGTGACACATTTTTGTGCTTCAATATATGATAACTAAATTAAAAGATGACCGATACATGTAATTTGCCACAATAAAGATAGAATAACTACATGTATGCACAAGGACAATAGTTTGTCTTTTGAATAAAAATACAGCTCTGTGCACTAATTCATGCAGCTGACCCAAAATACCTGATTTAATTTGTAATTGTGTTGGCAAAAGTTGTATTCATTATATATGTACATGTAATAGTGCAAGTTCAGTTAAGCAATATTTCATTTTCAATATTTACTTGGGACTCTTTCCTATTGAACTGAAAGGGAGGGGGCTTTGGGACAGGCTTCATGGCTAGCTTTCAAAGTGGATGAAGTGCATAGATTTAGAGTATTTGGACAAACTAAATAATTTCCAAAGGGCCTGACCCAAAGTATTTGACACTGGCTTTCTAGAGGTACAGACCCCTAAGGAAAGAAGTTAAAGAGAAAGTCCACTTGTCGTGCAAGTGCAATTCTAAAGAAACAGTGTCAAATTGTTATTATTAAAGCCCTTTCGTTTTGAGGGAAGTTCTAAATTAGTATTGTCTTTCAAATGCCGTTGGAATTTAACCTTTACCTTTTTTTGGCCTGCAAATGGGACATAGTACATGTACCTTTAATATTACTTCAGTCACAACCGGTGAAAAGTGGCAACACAGATATAGGTATACAGGACTATGCATACTCTGCATCAAAATGTGGTCCAAAGTTGTACATTATTTCCAGTCATATTTTCAATTATCAGGTCAATTTAAGAGCAATCCTTTTCATGTGGCATTGCTACAATGGAAATGAAATCCTCCATATTTGAGAAAGCTTGCAAATTACTTTTCACCATTATACCAGAACTCAATCGTCTCTTTAAAGGGTTGGACCTTAAAAACTTAAGAAGTAGGGATGGGTTTAGTTAGCGGAGACAGAAGGTCGTCCCATTACCGACTGTCTGTCAACATACTCAGCTGAAGCAACATTGCCTGCATCAATCTTACCCATTAGCTGCTTTTGATAAACCCGAATACCCTGTTCACATCCAACTATTATCACTCAACACCATGGCGTGCTTTCATCAAAGCACACTAACGTTAGTCTAGGTTTGAAGTTTTTAAACCTGACCAAGTGGGAGGACTTGGTCCATTTAATTATGGAGTGTGAAGTGTCAATTTCCTGATCCCTTAAAGATTACCCAAAAAACTGTAAGAGAAGAACAGAAGAACCACCTCATAAGGAAAAAATACATCATCATGAATTCCCAACTGAACCATAACGACTCTTTTAAAATTTCGATCTTTTTGCAGTAATTCAAAGTAAAAAATACATCATCATGAATTCCCAACTGAACCATAACGACTCTTTTAAAATTTCGATCTTTTTGCAGTAATTCAAAGCAACGTTGTGGTGGGCAATGAGGTTTGTGCGTGTACTGTTTGTACATGCACACACATTAATTGGTATTCCAACTGAGTCTGGTGTAAGCAAACTCTGATGCAATGCACATCTACTGTATACGTCTTTAACTTGTGTCGTGTGTGGTCACAATAAACTTACCGGTAGTTCTCACTTCAAAACCTTTCAAGTCAGATGGAGATTCATTTGAGAGCTCTCTGGGGCTGTTCAGATGAGAAAGGATTCCAGTTAATTATATTTGGTATTCCTCATATGCTTGTACAAAAACAAACAACATTTGTGTGTATTGGATAATCGCTCTGTAGCCATGTCCTCCAGGGAAAATTGGTGAAAAGTCTGTCAGCATCAGGCACGCACAGATTGAGAGCTAGAATAGCGTAACTGCAGTTTGTGGAAATGCACTGTAGGTACATGTACTATGGATTGATGTACATGTAGAAGCCTATGTGCTTTCAGTAAGAAAAGGAAAGGCAGTCGGTGCGGTCAGCGCTAGATGGGCATACATGTAACTGCAATTTGTGAAAATACAGTTTTGCTGTGTACATTGAGGCTGCTTAGACTTTTAAATTTGTACCGGTATTCTCTTTCAATGATGGAATTCAAAATGCATTAATTATACCCGTATTTACGTACAGAGACCTTGAGCCGATTGGACATGATAGTAAATCGCATTTTTCTTTTCTGAAGATTTTTTTATAGATTGTATAATAAACTCTATGATAAGTACATGTAGATAAGAGTAAGAGCAAGAGAACATGTTTTTAAGCATTAGTAAAAGTTGTGATCTTATCGTGTGCCATTTTTAAAGATATTTTAACCAATTAGTGCAAGAGAGAAAAATAAATTTGTATCTATGCTGTTATTGTACATGTATTGTACATGTAAATGTATGTACATTATGTGTGTGTAACAGTATATATGGGACTGCAGTTTTGATATAAAGTGTTTGAAAATATTGACCCGTTTTCATTCTGTCCCAAAGTACTTGCAAAAATAGCAAACTTAAGGCGATTGTCTGCTCTTTATAAAATGAAATAGAATCCTCCATTTTTCAGGTGTCATGGACTTGAAATAAATCAGGATTAAAATTCTCGAGAAAGATGAAGAATTGCAGAGCCAATAAGAGAGATATTTGGCTAGTCCTTGAACCACAAATCCATGATTTATTAGAGCTTTCTGGGAGAGCATTCTCTGCTTAAAATCAATTCCGCAGACTTCTTTCTATGCCTCTTACTTTTATCTGTCCCTTGGAGCAGTGGGATAATTTATTTAGTTTTCTCACCCCGACCATTGTATGTTCTCGCTGGAGCATGGTTGCCAATTGCCAAGCTGCCTGGCACAGGCGTCCGACCATTACCCCATTGCATCAGATCGTGGTTCTGATTTATTTACTCTTGGCCATATTTCTGAAGATAACCTGTACTTTTGGTATCCTGTTGGCCTTTATGGGCCTGCCTTGCGCAATGTACATGCAAGGAGTTACTTGATGCATGCAACCTCATAATGTTTGCATTTCAATAGGATGTTCATCATACAGTATCTTTTAAATCAAGCTTCAAGCGATGTCAATCCATTGATTTCTTTTATAATATTTAATCACAGGCAGCAGCAGGAATACAGAAATTATTAGTCATAGTTGTGGCTTTGGGTTATGGGCAAGAAGAAAAAAAAAAGGTGGGGGGGGGGGTCAAAACTTGACTCTGTTGGGAGCTCCAAACTTTTGTTGAGAAACATAATGCAGGGTTAAAAAGGGACTAAAATGTGGAAAGAGTCAAGAATGAGGCCTGGGGGTTATCCTCGCTGTGTTGCGTGTATAGGCTGGGCCAAGAACAGAACTGAGGAGGAAAACTAAACCGAGGAAAACCCTAGGGGTGAGAGAACCGCAACAATGTGCAGCTATTCTCCCCGCTGCAGTTTGATAGATGTCGGGAGAAATGCGCTGAATTAAATGGCAAGGCCCGTGATGAATGACAAAGCGACGGCCGTGAATACCCATTGTTGCTTTTAATAAGAAGAGGCAGAAACATCTATTTAAATTGCAGTTTGCTCTTAGAAAAAGGCAGAAAGAAAAAAGAGAGGGCAGAAATGAAGGGAAAAAAGTCGTCTCTACACTCTTATTGAAAAGGCAACTGTATATCAAGCTCTATGCTTTATTTACTCCCCCAATAATTCGCACAATTGACGAGAGTTGGGCAAGTATGAAGTTCACAGTCTATTGGTATGAGGAGAAAGAAGGAGAGAGAAGGAGAGAGCTCTAGAGAAGAGATATAAAAGGGAAATAAAGGAAAAGTGAGAGAGAAAGAGAGAGAGAGAGAGAGAGAATAAAGTTACATTAGATGAGGGATTGCGATTTGGCAAACTCTAATCCCTCCTGAAATCTTCTGAATCGAAAAAGAAAAGAAGAAAAGGCTTGTGAATAGGGCATAGAATCAAACCAGATTACAAAAAAACGAAAAGTATATATTCAAGTCTTTTCATTGTGGGCCAACCCCCTTTTTCTGATCATATTCTATTCAAACCAAACTTCACTGTGTATAGATCTTTCAATGCTGAGCAATCTTCCTTCTTTGGAAGGTAAATGGGCATGGCGCAAGTTGAAAGAAAAGTTTCTTTGCTTTGTCGAAGATTTCAAAGGTCCCAAAGATTGCTTGCCTTTTATTAGAAAATGTAGCCTTTTCCCCGCTTTCCCTCTTTGATGAGAAAATAAAGCAAAAGCATGATTCATGTCGTTTTCCTTGCATATTCAATTCACTTGACACTTATTGTAACTTCGACTTCAAATAGAAAGAAGGATAAAAGGAAATTATCAAAAGTTCTAAAAGTTAAATAATCAAGCTCGGTAATATTTCTAAGAAAAGAATCTTTTATACTGTAATAAATTTGGCTCTGGAGACGGGAGTTTCAATCTTTTATTTGAGAGTAATAGGGAGCCTAAATGGTTAATGTTTCACACAGATTCTACCTTTAATGCTCTCATTCTACATACATTGCATTTATGAATAAGATTATGTAAGATATACATGAAGTCTTTCTATTTTTAATGCATTTCTGACGGAATATGTATATGTACCTGATGCAGTAATCTCTTGAGATGAATTTTCTTCAAAATAATTGTTTCATGCATAGTAATTGTATTGTGGCATAGTTGAATAGTTCTTTTAATGATGTATTTTTGTATACATGTACATGTATGTCACGATCATATGGCTGATCTTTTGAGGGCATTTACTCTGTGTTAATGTATGTACATGTGATAAAGTAAATGCCCTTAATGTTGCAGATGGTAATTTATGCAGGGGTCTACCGGTAATCTCTACTGTATCGCTCAGATTTCCATTCTGTTCATTCAAAACTAACCACTTCATTTTTTTTTTGAAACTACATACAACTTCAAGATATTGAACATGCCCCTTCATATACCATGAGCGTGCATACAAATGACATCTTCCAAGGTGCCCCGAGATGAGCATAGTAAGAAGGTGTCGGGTTTATAGGAGAAAGTTAGAGGAAGTTTGGAGGGATTACATAGCATTGAGTTAGAGGTAAAAACCCTACACAGGGATGGATAAAAGAGGCTTTCGACTTAGTCTTCCTAGGGGACAAAATGAAAAGGGTTTTGGACGGTATTACGGAGGTATGGAGAGACTCCAGGAGGACAAGTGGATACAGACAATACTTCACCCTTATCTCTGAACAATATGACAAGAGTAGCAAAGAGGCTTTGGGGTTACGTGAGCTACGGGCACTCTCATTGGTCGATTGGGGGTCACATGGTAGCTTAAAGACTTGAAGGATGCACTAAGTAGATTACCTTATGAGTAGTCCAGTAATTCAGTAAGCTATCTGTACCATGGGAAACTTTCAACTGTTTCTTTGCTTTCAATTTTCTCCCTTTGAAAGTACCCAACATGAGGGTGATTTGTTTCTGGACAAGGCTTGTAAACCCTCCCCCCCCCCCCCC
>BEXV01000575.1:34114-45258 GCA_003118195.1 Hemicentrotus pulcherrimus | reverse complement strand
CTCCATCCCACCATTTCTATCAGCTGCGGACATCAGCCGTTGGTCCGACCAAGATTTCTTCTCACAATCTTATGAATAAATCGATGTTTAATCGTACTCTACTTGCGATTCTATGCTAAACGTCATGAAATATTATGCATCTTGTGTAGCCAGGACTCTGCCATGCCTGTCACTCTCTTTAGACCTCTCACAGAATTCCAACAAGCTTCCGAAGTTTGCTGTGTAAGAACCCCCAGGAGGGCGTTTCTCAAAGCCTTGTTTTCAATGAAAATGACAAAAATCAGTGACAAATCTGCTGACAACCAATCAGAAGCGAGGATTTCAGTAGCTTGTAACAGGAACTGTCATTGGTCACTGATGGCAACTTTTGTGAAACACCTCCCAGGTCTCTTCTTTTCCATCTTGTTGCATCTCTCCCAGAGTCCCAGGGCAGGAGCAAGAAAGAGAGAGAGAGAGGGAGGAAGATTGATAAAACCCAAACAAATCACAGATGGCTCTTTTGGCAAGGGGGGCATCACCCAGAAATGACAGGCGCATTTATTTGGGTAGCCTCCCAGACTTTATCCTCGCCTGGATGCCTGTGTGGGTGATGATGATTGTATCTGGCAGCCGAGATAGCGGAGGCCCATCCCTCTGCCCAGCTTCCTAATGGGTCGAGATTAAATTCTTCCGCAGTTCCATAGCGCAAGTCAGTCCTCTAAAGAACAGATTAGAGGGAGATAAAGAGGGAGAGAGAGAGAGAGAGAGAGAGAGAGATGCAAAGGATGATGGTGATTGTGATGACATCATTCCCATTGATTTCCAATCATAAATATCTTGATAATCAGACAGGCAATCCGCTTGTTCAAGTCATTGGGTTTCTGACTGACCTAGGGCTCATAATTATCATTGCAGTATGTGCTTAATCTAGGATTTTGTTTCAGAATCTGAGACAATGTTACCGAGTCACTTTATTAAAGGCAGTGTTGATGAATCTGGGGCTCTGTCATGCAATGGGTGCCAACCAGCATGTATGAGGTAGGGCAGGTGAAGATAGATCAGGGGTGCAAGCTTTCAGGGAATGGGTACCCAGTGGTGATAGTAAAGAGCCTCTCCAGGCTCTCAGCGGTCCTTGTCAAGCATCAATTTGAGCAGATGTAAATCCTGGTTTGAGGGCATCAGGGTGGCCCCAAGATTGGAGTTGGCTGCTGGCAGTTTTCATTAAAGTTGATCAAAGCTACGTAACGCAAAAGTACAGGAAGGCCCTACATGTACATGTATATAAGAAAGGTAGAGTTGGTCTTATTTGGAATAAATCAAAGATAATTGGTTCTGCTGTCAAGATGCATTGTCGGAATGTACTAGATGCAGTTAGGTGCCTTTGAAAGTGACAAATCTGGGACCCATTTCACAAAGCCTTTTTTCAATGACAAAAGACTAAAATCAGTAACAAATCTGCTGATAACCAATCAGAAGCAAGGATTTCATTAGTTTATAACAAAAAATGTCATTTGTTACTGATGACAAGCTTTGTGAAATGGGGCCCTGTACCTGTAGGCATTTGTTTATTTAAATGCTGAAAGGCTGTAAGTTTAAAGCCTATTGGTCAATATTATAAGCAATGTTAAATGTAGAAACTTAGACATGCCTTCAGCACTACATGTAGGCCAACATGTATGAAAATGAAGAAAAAGAAAAGACCAAGAATGCTTCCAGCTTGGGATTTCAGTCTTGTCTTCTTGCATGATAAAACCACAATTAGAATCCAGTCATAACAGAATCAGGTAGTACTCAATCTACCCTAACATTACATCGGCTAATTTTACTTTTCTGCGGTCCAAGTTTTAAATGGATGTTTTCCGCTGATGTAATCGATGACATCACAGATCCTGATCGACAGCCAGAGTAGGATTATACCGTGATGAGTTAACAAGTGCAGAAACTGACATACAAAACCTCGGCATAGGACACATCAATCAGAGAATCGGAACACAAATAAATTGACAACGAGCTTTGGAGTCTATAGTCAATGACATGAGGCCCTTTCACACAGCCAAAAACACCATTTTTTACTGCCATTTACACTACTTGACAAACCCATGAAAACCTGTTGGTGTTTGCTCGTTTCGATTCTGGGGTGAGAAGTGGGCATGAGTGACCTGTCCATGTACATGTACATGTACATGACTTAAGTTTACCGCACAGGCAATTTGATACCATCTTTACTTTCTTCAATTTACTTATACATTTGAAAACCAGGAATACTATAGTAATTACAAAACATGTGTAAATGCTTGGTTTTTGTTTTTGTGGGGGGGGGGGCAGTGAATCTAGTTCTGTATGTAATTCTCATGTTTGTTCAATTTAAGTGTTGAAATGATCATACATGTACGTATCATATATCAGATTAGACCCCACATGTTCAGGATTAAAACCAAAAACCTCCATTGTGAGAAGGCATCAACATTGCTCACTTTACCATCGCAATATTGAAAATTGATCAGAACGCTTGTTGTAGGAGATCGTGACTGAACCAATTATGAAAAATCAACCCATCATTCTACAAGCAGCACTCATTCGCTGCAATGATAAGCAAGCGCGTATCTGTCTTCTCATGCCAAAAAAAGTACAATTCTTCGGCTGGTTGCAAGAATGCCGTAAGAGCTACAATTTTTATGAATTGTCAATGCCAGTAATGGCTTTCTTTCAGGCATGCGACGAATCATTTCCCCTCTTATATTCTTTTATCCTTTATTATTTGGATAGATGTAGTGTGGATTGTATGCACCTGTTTGGGACGGGAATTGTCCGATTGGATTACGTATCTATGTGAGGTATTCACTCTTGTCACGCTACCCATTCATCAATGACAAGTTTTTTTCTCTCTCTCATTTTTTTCTTTTTTATTTAAGTTTACCGCACAGGCAGATATTCCCCATGCCCCACAATTTTTTTTGAAGATGAGTTTTTCGGTCAGCGTGACTCCCCCTTTGGTCATCATGTATCATATGTGTCTGTCTGTCTGACTGTCTCTCTGTCTGGTTGTCTGACTGTCCCTCTGTCTGGTCGTCTGACTGTCCCTCTGTCTGGTTGTCTGTCTGACTGTCCAGCTGTCTGTTTCGCTGTCCGTGTGTCTGTCTGTCTTTTACCCGCTATCTCTTCGTCTCTGTCTCTGCCTTTGCCCCTGCCTACCTCTCCTGATTCCTCTATAAGTTTTTTATCTGTCTCTCTTCTCCCCCACTTTCTCTCTGTCTGTGTAAGTATCTTTATCTCTCTCTCTCTCCCTCCCATATTTTATCTTTTTCTCTGTCCCCTGTCCTTCTTTGTCTCTCCCTCTCTCAGCGTCTTGTGTGTCTTGTGCGTCTTGTGTGTATGCACATAGCTTACAGAAATCAGACCTTTCATCCCATAAATGAATAATGTTATAATCATTTTTTCTTTCTTTTTTCCCTTTCTTTGCAGTGTATATATCCTTGCAAAAAGTCTCATAAATCGTTGGATACGTGCAAAGCAAAGTGCCAGGTAAGTAAATGTAGTTATATTTTGATAAATCATTTTGCTTATTAGGGGGGAGGGGGTAGCTTGTAACAGGAACTGTCATTGGTCACTGATGGCAACTTTTGTGAAACACCTCCCAGGTCTCTTCTTTTCCATCTTGTTGCATCTCTCCCAGAGTCCCAGGGCAGGAGCAAGAAAGAGAGAGAGAGAGNGAGGAGGGGGGGGGACAGGTAACTAGGGCCCCTGTAATACAAAGATTAGCAATTGATTGTATGGTTATTTTTTGCAAATTAATCTATACAGTAATCAAAGCAATCAATCGCCAAAATCAATTGTACAACCAAATTTACTAAGCTTTATGTCAAGGAGCCAAAGGATAATTTTATTTGATGATCTTGTATGATGTGTCATCACAATTATTTCTTTTAATACTCTGAGTGGCTTTTCATCCATAAGCTCTTAACATGACATATAATTTATGCCCCCCCCCTCATATCACTGGCCTTGGTGAATTTATGATCGAGCAATCCCCTAATGTAAACTGTTGATGTAAGCCTTCTTATCACGGTCTTAAGACATGATTATTTATTTAATACAAATTAAAGAAATCATTGTCTATTTCTTGGAAAGTTTTATTACTCTATAATTTCTTGTGCACTAGTTAATTGACCCCTTCTGTCAACCAAGACAAGCTTTGTTTCTTATCAGTAACGGGGAAATTGAGTCAATTAATCACCCCCCCCTCACTTGCTCATAAAGGGATTTCTTATAGTGCGGTGGGTTACTACTTGCCAAATGTATTTGGAAAATTGTTCCTCGTACCACCATATCATTTTGTTAAATCAGTTGTATTCAAGACCAACATTTTGTATTTTTAAAGGAAAAGCATCACATTAATGCACGAATAATGTACATTCCCCTTATATGTATGTTTCTGATGTTTTCCAATCCGTGAAATTAATTGAAATGGAAATGGAAAGAGAAATGCAAATTTTGATTTTGGGTGTATTGGAAACTTTTACAGTCTAGTTTTAAGGATTGTAAAGACAACAACAATTTTAAAGGTTTTTGAGATAATGGCTAGCCATCACAGCTAGAGGGCCATTTATTTAGGGATCGAGCATTGTTCCATAGTGAGTTAAACTGACTTAGAGGGATCGTTCGACAAAACCTTTAATTTGAATACTAGATTCCACACATCTTGGTTTTAGAGGCACTAAGCCTGTTTCCTTCTTTCCGTCTTTCCGTCACTCCTTTCCTCCGTTCCTCCTGAAAGTTGACTCATACTCTTCCATTGCTCATGATTTCTCTCTTTCCCCCACTTTTTTCAGCAAATTACCCTCAATTTCCTTACCATCAATTATTCTATTTAGGAGACAAATTTCCCAAGTATCATTTGACATTTGACAAATTTGTAGCAAGCTGTGACAAGATAAGCAAAGTGCGGACATAAAGTGCATAAAACTCAGAGACTAGATGTGATTCAAATAAATTGTGGTGACAGAGTATAAAAGGCTATGTTTTAGTTTATTTCTGACATAAGTAAGGTTTTAGAGTTAATGCAAGTAAACAACAAGCAGTAAATTTAAGTTTTAAAGAAACTGGCTGTAAACTCGAAAGAATCTGTAGGTTTACTACAACGTTTTGATAATGTCAGTAATAAACACACATGTACTATTTCCTTTGACTGGCCCAACATAATTTAAAATGTATTTATCAGTTTGAATTATTTGTATTTCTTCCTTCCCTATCTTCTCTTTATTTTCACCTCAGACCCAAACTGAAGCTGTATCAGCTCCAGATATCTGCATTGCGTCATGTAATTTTATAAAGTTTATTAAAAATGCTAAGATAGGTGTATGCCCCTCTACGTTCGGTGGCTTTGCCGAGGCCTGTGTAAACGAGTGCGAAGACGATCAGGGCTGCAACGGGGAGAAGAAGTGCTGCGATAACGGCTGCGGCCGAACTTGCCAGGTTCCAAACATCAGGAAAAAAGGTAAGATCAGGGAGGGTTCGGATCAAGGGTGTTCGGGTATGGGGTACTCTAGACAGTTGTACTGCACATGTTCTTGCGGCAATAGCTATACCATCAATTTCTTACACTAACGCAAATTCCCAACATCAACCCTGGGCCACCAAAGACTGTACCCGACCCTAACCCTAAACCTAAACCCAATTTCAACCCTAACCTTTTATTATTTGTTCAAATATGATGCGGTTAACTGCCACAAAAGAAACCCAGGCTTATTCACTGAGTGTTGTGTTCAAAGTTACGGAAATGACAAGCGTTTTATGCTTTTCATCTTCATAAAGGAAAATGGTGTGGATTTGCTGCTTCATACCTCAACGTTTCCCAACCGTACATCTGTCATGTGATGAAATAAATCCTAGAGATTGTCGCCTGAGCTTATATGTCAGAGAACTGCTCCGGACCACTTGTCCACTTTTTGACAAGAATGATACTGATACTGGAGATGCCCCTAGTTAAGTAACTGATCAAAATGCTTAGACTAAATCATCAGTAAAGTACCCAATGGATTGATTCAGGATTCTTCTCTCATTGAGTACATTCTCTTTTCCACTTGACTTTCGCGAGAATTGGATTATTAAACTCCTTGTATCTTTTCCTTGTAGATTATCCCTCACGCGTGGAGAGGAGATGGGCTACTATAACAGAAAATGAGGACGGCGACTCGGCAACGGTCAGGTGGAGAGTGGTGCCCAACCTGACCGACAGCGGGTTCGTGCTCTATGCCGTACAGGCAAAAAACCTCTCACAAACGAGAAGTCAGGTCTCGTGGTACGACGTTGGAGTGGTGAGTATGACTACCGTTAAAGCTTCTTCCATTCATGCCTTGGGTGCCATATTCCTCCAAGGATGGACGATTCATTTTTCTGCCTGAGATTGTTACATCATCGCCATCATCATAATATGAACACCAAAAGTAATATTTACCTTGCATTTGTATAGCACATAATAACAATTTAATTAATTCAAATTTCTACCGAATTTGATGTTGGCTGCAAAAGGGAATACACAACCTTTAAGACAGAAGGGGTTAAATACATTTCATACCTTGCTTTTCAGACGGAAGAAACCCAAATCAGTGTGCCTCTTCAGGTCGGTCGCAACTATGAATTCAGGATAGCCAGTGTCAATGAGAATGGGACTTTGGGCTACTTCAGACCAACGGCGGAGTTCTGCTTGTCCAGGGGTAAGTCTTTGATTTGACTTACATATTTGTCTTAATGATCTTTAATCCAAATCTATTATCCAGAATGATTCAAGCGTATGAATGAACAAATATAATGACTGATGTTGAAAGCTGTAAATTTCTATGTTGCTGGCTCAAAATCCAGTAGTAGACCTGCGGAAAACCAGGATGGAGATGCTAGAAGAAGATATCGGGTCTCACCTGGCCGGTCGCTCAGATGCTGAAGACAGGAAGGCTCGGAGGAGGAGGACCTGTACCTCTATTCCTGAGACCTGCCTAAATCTTATCAGATTTGCCAATTTCCCCAAAGGCAACTCAGAATAATCTTTCCCTTGGTCCTGTTCATGTGTTCATTTCTTGTTTTCAGAAGATGTATAAGAATCATTTGCAATTCTTTGAGCCTACAGAGCATTTCCATTAAGATGAATCTAAACCTTTGTGTCTTGTTGCAGAGCCAGATAGACCTAGTCCCCCGTTCAACATAGGGACTGGTCCTGTACAGATCATAAACGTGTACAGTGTATATGAATCATTTGCAATTCTTTGAGTCTACAGAGCATTTCCATGAAGATGAATCTGAATCTCTTTGTTTCTCGTTGCAGAGCCAGATAGACCTAGTCCTCCGTTCAGCATAGGGACTGGTCCTGTCCAGATCATGAACGAGAAGATCCACATGACTCTGTACTGGAGCCCACCTAGGTACAGTGACTTGCCTATCTCTAGGTACAGGGTGTTCTACAGTGAGAGGAGAGCCGTCACACCATCCATCATAGCGGTCAAGGAGCATCGTCTGGACGTGCCTGGGGTGAGTCTGGGCCCTGTTTCATAAAACTTGATATCAATAACACAATACAAGCTACTGTTATAAGCTACTGAAATCAAGGCATCTGATTGGCCGAGAGCAAATTTGTCATAGAAATTTAGCATTTGATTTATATAGATAACAAGTTTTATGAAACAGGCCCTGGAGTTTGTCTGATTACATTTACAATCTACATGATATCATATAATTGATTGTTCTTTTATTGTTGTTTGTTTTATCTTACTCCTATTTTCTTTGTTTATAATGCAGTTGCTTCTATGTGATCTCTTCTCTTTTTTTTCTCTTTTTCACGAGTGCAACCAGAGCATTTGCTTTCAAGTGGATTTGTGCCTTACAAAACTCATATATTGATATAAATATTGATAGTATTATCATTATTATTTTTATTATTATTAATCTGTGCACTGATATTTTATATTGTAAACCATAACAATTTGATAATTGACAAGGACAGCCACTTTCAGGGAAAGCCATGAAAGTGTTTTGTGATATGTGATTTGAGTATTTTGCAGCATGAAGCTTTTGCAATTCATGAACACAAAAGTTTATTGATTAAATGTTTCTTTTTAGAATATTGTCTACCCTACTCTAGTTGTACTGTTGTTCTTTTGTCTTAATCTTTTTATCAGATGTCGCCTTTTGAAGGAATGTACCTTGAGCATTTGATATCAAGTGGATTTGGTGTCTTATAAATGTTATGTGTTAATATTCATTTTGTCATCTTTATCATTGCTCTCCAATTTTGAATAATCCCAATTGTTCTTGTCTCCTACAGAGCGAAACCACCTGTGTCTTGCCTGATCTTCTGCCTGGTATGAAGTACTACGTCCAGGTCAAAGCAATCGCCAGATATCGCGACAATCGTCTTAGCAGCGACAGGCAATCTGCGTACATCTACACCCCAACACCCGCATCCAACGGTAAGTTCATCTCCAAACGGCAAGAGATAGTTGTGACAGGCATGTGAGTTTGGTTCAAAGGTCAATTTAAGAGACTTTAAATAGTTCTCTTCCTCGTGAGGTCTTAGTCAGAGGGAACTGTTTCAGAGCTCCACGAATTAATCGTATGTAGTCTCAAGGGTCAATTTAAGGAACTCCAAATAGTTTCCTCCCAAAGGCCTCCCATATACTAGTAGATAGAAGGAAACTATTTCGGAGTTGTGTGACTTTGACATATGACTTCCAGTGACGTAACTGTCTCTCTCAACCGAGTATGGTTAGGTTTATCAGGACATGTGGTTTCAGCTTTTACCTACAATGTATTTGGTAAGTATTCCTTCTTGTGGTCTTTGCCATGATGTCATTAAGGCAAGTCTTTATGCCAAGTGTTGTTGTATTGGTCTTACCTTGTAGTAGAGCAAACAGTTCATGAACTTAAAAAGCTGTGATTAGACAATTAAGGAGGCCTTGTTTGTACTTTTAAAGAAGGGCTCCATTATGATAAAAATTAGCTGTATCTCTCAGGAAATTTATGAAATTAGGAGATTGTACGACTCTTACTAATGAATTATTTTGCTGCTCTGTTCAGTCTGTCACTTCTGTAGTGTCTACTGGAGACAATGTTGTAAAGGTAGGTCATTAAAACTGTTCAGGATTTGATGCTGTTTGAGATTGTTATGCGGAAACTGGTGAAAGTTTTGTCTGTCGCTTCTATTTTTGCATGGTTCCAATCATCATTTTCTGGGAATACAGCAACTTTTTCAGTTTGTTGTTTCAATTTTGAGAGTGGTCATCTCAAGAAAATAAGAAAACACAAAATTTGCTTTGGTTTGTAGTGCTGCAGGTCTTTTTGCCATCGTGTTAAATTGAGATCCTATCCTTGGCTGTCGCGGTACTTTGAGCCTCTCAATCACATTTATCATTGTACATTGTGTTGGTCTATGCGAAGGGTTCAACTTGCTGTAGTGAATTGCAAAGTTCTGAGATTGTAGCTAGCTTTCTTGTGGCTCATTTCATCTCATTCTCTTAGGAAGTTTGTAGTGGAGTGCTCTCAGTAGAAAATGCGAGTGAGGTACATGCATTTTTGCAACATGAAATGAAAATAAATGGGACCAAGGGAAAGATTATGCAAAAATATATTAACTTAAATGGACTAGATTCTGAGAGTCACTAAAATGTTCACACATTATTATTATTATTATTATTTATTTGACCTATCAGAAAACATTCAATGAGTATAACAATCTGATAATACATAGAAATTTCATAATACATGCAAACAGCTTTAGAAAATTGGAGAGGAGAGAGAGAAGGGTACAATCTGCTGGTCAGGGGTGACAGGAGCAAATGCTATCACTCGAAAGCATGTCACCCCAAAAAACATAGCAAGATTTATTCCTTGAAATGCACTGTGCGCTGATAAAGGTCTGACACAGCTGATGTTTGGGTGATGATATCCAAACCCCTTTGGAAGTGCGTTGGATGTTATATTGCAATATTTCATATTGGCAGTCCATGAGATACATTCAATACAATCCTTTAATTAATCAATCAATTACCCAATCTATCAATAATTTGATATATGCTATACAAGCAACAGTTCATTATTGTTTACATGGTTATATATTATTACTCGTCTCCCAGATGGCACAGGGGGAAAGTTAACACAGACCTACGTCCATCCCGAGGTAACTCCCCCTTCAGGCAAGATGCCCGGCCCTCCAGGCGACCTGACCCACGACCCACCCTACTGGGACAATGGAACCCTCAAGGTTCGCCTCCGCTGGCAGAAGCCCAAGGGATTTGAATCGATCATCGACCGCTTCACCATTCATTGGGAGGCGACCGTCTGTTCTTCAGAGAGTTGGCAGCAGGAAGGAGAGGCAACCAGCCTTGTAAGTTGACCTTTGACCTTTCACTTACTCATGGTATATGGGTATATCTTTGATGTAGGGGTTTTGTCATTGCTGTTTTATTACGAGGTTTCAGGTAGGGTAAATACTGATTTCAGCAAAGTTCTTTGTATTTTCTTGTTACATTCAAAATTGTATTGATGTTTACAGGAATAACAAAATGAACAGAAGGGAATGATGTTTCAAAGTAACAGATTTATTGGAGGGTAGAATATGATACAAGTTCTATATAAATGTTCTATCACTGATCTATGTCAAAATATACAATTTGTAATTTCTTCCTTTCTTTGTCTTTCTTCTGTATTAATTTTCCATCTCTTATATCAAATAACTCTTACAATTGTAGTCTGTCATCAAAAGTAGATATTTCTCTGTTAAATATGCAATTTTCATCTTTGTCCTATTCCTAACAATTTTCTTTATTCAGTGAATACATTCTTTTAAAAGTTTCTTGATCAAACTAGATCTCTTTCTAACAATTTCTATGTTTTTTTCTTGAATCATTTTCTCGAGTTGAATTTTTACCTTGCTTGATTCTTCTACTCTCTTTGTTCCTTCGAATCATTTCTCTATCCGCTTCGGGAAAAAAGGGCTTATTAAGCAATGACATTTATACGCCCTATCGTCAGAAAGCAGCGACCACACACGTAAGTCTCCTCCCTCCCCCCCCCCCTTCATTCCTTGCAGATAGTTTCTTTGCCTGCGGAATCTTGCACGTCATACTGCAAGTGCCCAACCCCTTTCTACCAGAACCTTACCACACCTCACCCCTCCCCCC
>BEXV01000574.1:174943-193196 GCA_003118195.1 Hemicentrotus pulcherrimus | reverse complement strand
TCTGTCTCTCTCACACTCTCTCGTTTATATTTAAATAAGCTTGATCCTTTCATCTCTCACCATGGTTTAACTTTCGTTGCAATTTGTTCACTAATTTAAACTATATACATGTCGAAGATATTGTATTACTAATATTTATTCTTTTATCTGTCACTAACTAATAACGTCTGCTAGAACTAATGAAAGCCATCAAAATATCCTAATTCTTTGAAAGGCATACAAAAACGGTTTACCATCGTTATTTGTTGCTTTCGTTGAAAACTTTAAAAAAAAGAAGATATTAATCTAAACCATTCTAATACCATGATCTAGATTACATATTGACCTATATTATTTGTATAATTGTTGCACAGGCTTCTAGTGTGAACAATGCTAATACTTACTTCTCTAAGAGTCTGTTGCATGGCACAGATCTGGCAAAGAACCGAGACGATGTGCTTCTAAAACCAGATCTCAGATACATTCGTAGAACACACGTAATATTCATCTTCACTTCCAAGCATTTATGCTTTCTTAGCAGTCAGGTAAAATAACCACCACCACCACCATCAATAGCGATTCCCTTCTGCTCAACAAATTGATGTAATTTATAAAGGTAGCAGTACAAAAATGGTTCGATTGTTATTCAAAGGGAACACTAAATTCTACTTCAGATTTTGTTGAAACTGCACAATATGTGTTAGCAAAAGGCATGTCAACATTGAAAATAGGATTTTTGTCAACAACTTTAACCGATTTCTGGACCTCCATACTCGAACTTTGCACTGTGGTCTTTCGTTCATTGAAACTTCAATTTCATTTATTGTCCTGGATCAAAATTGGGACATTGATCTCGTGACAAAGTTAAAAGTATCATCCTTCGTGGTCTGCATGGTTCGAAGGAATAGAGAGAGAGAGAGAGAGAGGGAGAAAGTGAGAGAGGGACAAGAGGGGAGCGACAGAAAAAGAGAGTATTTTGTGTTGGGGAGAGAGAGAGAGAGAGAGAGAGAGAGAGAGAGAAAGAGTGTGTGTGAAGAGTATTATAAGACAGAGTGAAAGAGAAAGAGTTAGAGAGAGGATAAAAGAAGTAGAAACATCTCTTTTCAGATTTTCCTTGTCACTTTTGTAATTTTTGCATAAAGATTATTTCTTGTAACATTTTCCCCAATCATCACCCCCTTTTCTTTTACTTTTTGTCTGCCCCCTCTCTCTCTCTCTCTCTCTCCCTACTACTTTTTTTATATTCCCTTCTTTCCATGTGTCCCTCTTTCTCTCCTCCTCTCTCCTTCAACCTCTTTAATACCTCTCCTCATAAAAATAACGCCTGTTATGGATGTTCAAACCCAAGAGCTACAAATCAAAGAACCACAATGACTTGATAAAATCAAATAATCATTTACAATATTCATCAGCACTTTGTTACTTCTTTGCTTCACAGATTTGACATAAATTCAATGACAATATTTACTGTAATACACATTATTTGAAAGCATTTAAAGTAATGTACAGATCATTCAGAAAGAAGAAAAAAAAATGAACACGTTTGACGGTATTTCCCTCTATATATTGAATGACATGAATCGAAGATAAACCTCTGAACAAACTATTTTGCTAAATTGTTGCCTTATAGCTACAAAGACGTTGATGAATTTTGGCAAGCTATTTTACATTTACATCAAATACGTGAAAAGTATTTCTGACATCTGTAAGTCGACGGAACTATTTACATGTACAAAAGCTTAAACACTTCACAATGCGGTAGGTAGCATCTCAACATAAATATCACAAACATACTATCCTTAGTTGATCTATGTTTTGCAGTATTATGGCTTTAATATGAACACCAAACATTTGTGAAACTAATATCCTGCTCTTATTTCAGGGACAAGAATTCGACTCTGATATGACGATGTAATTCAATCTAAAAAACTTAATTTTTTGTTACAAAATGGTGATCCCTTGTTCACTTCAAATCCAATTTCCTGTCACTATACATCTTAAAAATTATAACCATATATTAATAATATAAACATACAAAATAAGCAATGCAACATATAAAGTTATTTAAACAAGTGGTATGACTGAAGTTCAGTTTCTTATGCTGAAAATAATGAATTTCAAATATAAATTAATAATCAAATCAAGACATTTATTTCTACATTACTTACAAAAAAGTAATGAATCCATGGAATATGATTTTATATAATAACTTCAACACGATTGCAACTGCTTCCGACAAAAAAAAATCCTTAGGCAATTTCCATAGCCTTGTGCATCACCTATTAAAATGTACGAACAGTACAACAAGGTATTAAAGAGATGTTTTTATACGGTCAAGGGAAATTCACAGCAGATGCAAATTTCCCGAGAGAAAGTATAGAAACAGCCAGTCCTCGAATATCAAAGCAGTCGATATCCCTTTTATATACCGATATTAACACAAAAATCTACCAAGAAGTCTTACCTTATCCCTTTTTTGAGTAAAGATTGGTTAAAACATCACGGAAAATCTGAGAAACTGTCTTGTTTATCTATGCCGGAAAAATTACTGACATTTTCGATCACCGAGTTGGGAATCGCAGACAAAAAGCACAGTATGGTGTCCGCGCTCGCTAAAGAACATTATTACACGTAAACCGATGGGTATCGCAGCAAAATGTTATTATCTTTCCGGTAACCAGAATTTTGAGGTATTTTACTCTTGGACTATTGAACCGTTTTGGCATTTTTAGTTTTTCTTTATGGGAATGGCTAAAATCACGACTCCAATTTCGACCAATCAGATGGCTGGATTTCTCAAGTGAGGTATATAATATCTAATGCAAACATGATTTCTATGGGATAATAGGGTATTGAAATCGCCCTAGAGTAGATTTTTTGTGAATAGTTGCGATTGTGTTCTTTGTAAACTTGCAATTAATTTAGAAGCAATAAAAAAAAAAACTTTTCAGGTTCCAACTCTGATTAAGAATATGGTGTAATGCTTCAAAGATATCAGGAATGTGTAATCATGTAATCATTAAAAAAATACATGATGGGTATCAGATCATAAATGCAAACCAACAAATGTATTGCACTAACAACTCATTAACTTAGATTTCAAATATAAGCCAGCTAAATCCAGCTAAATAACTTTAAGCCTTTTAGTGTCAAAAGTGGTTTGAATCACCAAAAATATGATACAGGTGTATAAGTCAAGATCCTAGACTTTCATTTAACACTGATAATTTTCTTCTATAGGATTAACAATTAAGCTGTCATCATTTTCCTCAAGCACATTAGATACATATAACGTCTTTTTTTCTTCAGTTTTAGTGCCATCTATTGTTTGCATTTTGAGAGACTCAACATTACATTAAATAAAAATTGATTTAAAAATTGAATTTTCTTCATGATATCCTTTTTCATCTTGTATACCTCTGAAGATTTCCTCAACAAATCTTTGAGCTTTAATAGAGCATGTTCAATAGTATAAATGTACAAACAAAATATGCAAAATATAAAATTAGAAACAAGCTAAATAACTGCTAGTACACTGTATATAGATATACATAGATATATATAAATACGTATGACTGAATTCATATAAATAACTTAAATTTAAATTACTCAAAGAATCGTTGTATGAAATCACTCTAAAAATATTCTGACACATCTGATTAATATCTACCATATCTTATAAATAATTTGAATGTCTGGTCGGATGTTCTTGATATAACTGAAGCTGAGATAGAGGTCTTAACAGGCAATTGTGTGGGAGCCTGTTTGAAGAAAAAAAATCTATTTGTAGTTGTGTTTTTTAAACTTTTTGTAATGTTTTATCCAAAAATTGCATAATAGACCTACTAAACTCTGTCTTCCACAATGTGCATTTATAATGACGAAGAACATTATAATATGATCAGCCCCATTCAAAAATAATATGTTGCATATAAAAGACATTAATATACTTCCCACTAGGTATTCATATCGTCATGTCTTCTTTTAAACACATGTATTACTCCCTTTCATCCAACATTGCCTGTTTCACAAGGGAGTCCTGAATAATTATCATCTCTCTGTCATCTTCGTAGGTACATCACGGGAAGTGAACACAAAGTTATGTATAATACACTACAAAATTTTAACTTGTATTAGCGCACAGTAATATTAGAATAAACAAAATTTGATAGTTAGTGGCAACTAGAATTGGTCATGAAATTATAACATCACATCTCCAACACCAAGTTCTGTTTTAAATGGATGTTGAAATGTATTGCAAACTCTTTGATCATAGAGGGTTTTCTGAAACCTTATGACTTGTGGGCCTCACAAGATATTAGTCATGTGGGCTGTTGGTCGGTCTCATGGGCTGCCAGTCTTGTGGGCAGCCATATGCCCCCAAAGCATAACATATGCATAGATATGAACATTTAACATAATGATATAAACACTGGAAATCAAACTTAAATGTACAAAGTAACAAGGGGTGTTTCTAAAATCAATCTAAAAATCGAAATCAATTCTAGTTGATGAAACACCCCCCAGGTATGAAACAGAGATTGAGGAAGAAAAACTACAGTGATCGTGTGGATGTGCTAGGCTTCTGCTCAGTCACAGTAACTCAATATTGAACATCTTGCTGTTCAATGTTCGATGCAATTCTTTGATTTTTGGTGAATTAGCAGGCAAGAATACATATTTAATATTAATCTATGAAATTATTCTCTTAAAAAACATGCTAATATTTGTGCTTTCATAAGTAGGAGAAAATATATATTTCATACAATCACTATATGATCATCAAATAACATATAAAAGCTTAAAATACACAGCTACAAAAGGGTTGCAGGTTTAAGCCTCTCTTAACCGCACACACACAAAAAGGAAAATCCCACAATAAAATCTAATTGAAAATTAAACCCATTCTATAACTTGCAGAACCTGATAAACAGTATTATCTTCTTGATGGCATTTTACATCTTTTCATAATCATATAGTTTGGAATTCTAGCATAACAGAAATAATGTTGTGAACCCTTTAAATAATTTGACACAACCAGAGTTTTTTAGTGAATCCCTATACTGGGAGTCACTTACCGGTATTCAAAGGATGAGATGGTCTGTTTGTAGCCAGAAGGGTATTAACTCATAGACTTCATCGCAAATTCAACGCCCTTCTGGCTCTGGACAGTGGATATATGTTGCTCCAGCCAATATTTTGGTCACAACTTTATAAATGATATACCCTACATAAAGCAATATTAAACTAAAGTGTCAATATTAAATCCCCTCATAATCAATAGAGTATATTCACAAAACATGTCTGATGCAAATAAATGCATTAGGTAAAGGCCTCTTTTGAAATTCATCTCTATCGATTTTACTAACGCGGTATAGTGAAATGCTGGTAGGCAAAGTAACATGTTTAAGAAGAAGAAAAAAAAGGCCACCAAACAGAACATTGCGCACATCACAAGTAATTAAAGAAACCCAACCCCCCCCCCCAAAAAAATGGAAGTAATGCAGAAAATGGACAGATACACATATTGCAAGTGTTTGATCAATTTGGCCAGAATTAATGTGTAAGTATTACGCAATTGTAAATTAAAGTGCAAACCATAATCAAATCTATATTCCCTCTACAAACACCACAAAGTAAACATTGCACACAATACTGGTCCACACTTAGGCAAGTATAATAATGCTTTATAAATAAATACAAATATTCAACTATAGATTTGTCTAACTATGTGGATGATCAGCCGAATCGTTTCATAAAGAAATATATTTCCTATTACGTAGCTTGATTTTGTGGTAAGCAAATAAAATCTGAATAGCTGTAAGCTATCAAAGGGCTGATTGAAGATAAGCCTTAATAATAAATCACTTAATCTTCAAGCATAAGTTATATCCATTCATAATATCATTGTAAAACAAACATACATTTAGATACAACATTTTTTGAGACTTCTAGCTCCCAACAATCAGGGCATGTTATTTTAAGCTCTGAAGCACAGTAATATCAATACATGCCACCACTATATTCATCATTCAGGATACTTCCACAACGAAATAAGCCAGTTTTTTGGCAAATTCAGGAGAAATGTGAATTGTCTCATTGCAAGAGATTCACTAACACACCTATATATACATATATATCTTCATAAGAATGCTACATCAATCAGGCAAGCAAAGACACTTATGAATATTCATGAACCTCAGCCACTGTCAATTGTTGATTTGTACCTTACAAATAGCTAGTAAGCTATACATGTTGCCAACAAAATATACCTCATTAACTTCTACAGTTTGTATATTGGGGATCTATTTGAATATGACATCTGTGTTACTGCTAAAAGACTAGTAAGCAATGTTCCATAAAATATACCCCATTCAGCTTCGTCATATCTTTAATAGACAGAAGCATTTCCTATCATTGTTCACAACTTCTTGCATGAATATTGTACATCTAGCAAGGCAATATGTCCACGATGATGATCTACTATTGCCAGCTCTATGCTAATGCTTCTTACTATAACCCTATAAACAATGCTGGTTGGATTATGGTACAGAAGACAATATATTCCCTTCTCCTAGTTGGGGACTATTATTCTCAATTATACTCTCCTTCATAAAATAGGTATTTCTAATCAAAATTTGCATCATCTTACCCTAAACTATTCGTCATTGAAATAATACCGCTTGAAATCTGCTCTTATTTCATCAAAATAGCATATGTTGTTGTCAATAGAATCTAAATTATTTTATTTTCCTTTGAGTATCACATTTCCTATCCAAATACTCAAAATGATGACTCTCTGAGAGATTCATAATAATGTACACTGTAATATTAATATATCAAGTAGACTGATCACAATAGTAAACAGAGTTAAGCTGAGAGCCCAAGCACTACTTACAATATAAAACGCTCATAGGTACATCAGTTAAACTTTCAACACTAAATGGTATCTCAACTTACTGTTGGACTTGTTTTATAATGGTTTCATCTATTGATATCAACACTGCCACACGTGTACACAGACATGTAGAATGTGTAGCTTTGATGACCTTTATACTGGATGCTTGCGAACAAGAAGAATGACCCTGTTTGATAGTTCCATAGGCATACATACCCATGTATGAAGGCAGTATAGCATTTGGGGGTGTGGTATAAGAGATTCAACCCTGTTATCAGTTGGTAGGGAGAACAGTCTGATCTTGAGGGATGGAGGTTCCATGTCTAGGTCTCATACATACATCCTAATCCTAAATGAAGGTAACAAATAGTTTTCTCTTGGTCCAGGTCTTGGTCCTGGTCCTAGGACCTCTGGACCCAATTACATCACTGGGTCTCAACATATTATCTGCTGAGAACCAGAAGGGCATTGATCAATACCGGTAATGTGAATACCATTCTGAGTCTCAACAAATGATGTACAAAGGCAAGGAAGTGATGGGTTCTGTGGGGTGTTTCATAAAGCTGCTCATAAAGTTACGCATGACTTTACGAATGACTGATATATGAAAAGCCAAATGGGATGTGATGATGTGATGGTTATTTTACCTGACTGCTAAGAAAGCATAAATGCTTGTAAGTAAGCAGCCAGACGGACGACGGCTTTAAATGGGATGGTCAATCATTTTTAATTGCATCAACTAAAGTTGAACTGTGCAGATGTAGATTAACATTCTTATCATAACAAACATTTTTAATGCAAAGTATATTTTTTTGCCATAATTTAATTGAGGTTATTGGAAATATAGTCACACTTTGTTAAAACATCAGAAAAAACTTGTGGAATCCTATCTGGCACTTCATATTCAAATCGTTCGTAATGTCATGCTTAACTTTACGAACAGCTTTATGAAACACCGCCCTGGTTCACAAAGAATAACAATGTGTGCACAAGGGGAAGGGAATATAATATATATATATATACATATCATTGAGCTTCTAGGCTAGACAGGATATGAGGTTTAACAAGACATATATTCCTTGACTGCTAGTTGAACGATTGTCGGCCTACTTAGAGGGTTCTTCATGAACGACCACAGCACCCGTTGGTCTCTTGGTTGTGTCGTACGCTCTGATCACCTCCGCCTACAGAAGAAAATTAGAATGACGTATATTATATCATACCTGCATACATAACAATACTTGTTCAGAAACTTAGCATGGATATGTAGCTGTGGAAGATAACATTACATCGCAAGCTAAATCATTGCATGTACAGCACAGATTACTAAAGAAAGAAGTCATTATCAGGAAGGCAGATAAATTGCTTAAAGTCCCACTGTCCTACTTGTAGCTACTTGCTCCCTCTATATAGAAAACTTCCATAATCGGTTCCTGTTGGTCCCCCATGATCCTCTATTTCTTATGTTATTTGAGAGCTGAGTTGATGAGATAGCCACCTATCATCCCTCCTCCTAGCCACACTAGTGTTGATAAGCTTTAAGACAAAGATTTGGGTTTGAGGTTCATTCCGAAATCAAAAGAAGCATCAATAACCTTACATCTCTTAATTAACTAGTATGTTTCACCTATACATCTAACATGATGGGGAGAAAAAACTCATTTCATTTACACCCCACTGATAATGCTCCTAATCCCAACCTTTCACATATGACATATTATCATCACTCCATCCATGATCAGTTTATTACAGTTAACCTATTATCACCTGGCATTATTGCAACAGCCAATATTTATATAAACAGTGACATGACATGCCACCCCTTCTGAAGAAGAAAAAAATCTTTTTGGAGAGATATAGAAAATCTTACCTGAGTAATAACACCATGTTCCTCCTGAGAGAAAGCAAATCCATCTAAAGGGAAAACAACAGTTACTGATAGATAACAGACAAACATTCAACATCAGCATAGTTAGAGGAAAGTACTGAGTTAGAAGGCACATTGGTACAATCATATATAAGACATTACACAAGATCAAGATGACTTAAACAAGGAATGGTTTTAAAAAACATTGGTGATTAAAGAAATATTGAGATCCATTCACAAATTAGATCTAGCACAAACACTTGTTTCCCATTCCGTCTCTAGAGAGAAAAAATTTCACCAGTATGTCACACTTGTTCCCTGGAAAATGAATGCGGCTGTCATTGTTGGTCAAGCAGCTTGTGAGCGTCAAGTAACGCTGGCTGGAATGCTCCCCAGGGAGTGGAGATTGTGCACACAGTGTGTGCGGGCAAGCACTGAATTCAATGACCGGGGTAATATTATATTTGTAAAGCGCTTAGAGACATTTGTATTAAGCGCTATATAAAAATTAAATATTATTAATTTATTAATATCATTATTATAACAACCACTTCACTGTGCAACCTATCACAAATCACCTTGTAGGAATTATATGTTGTTTAAATACATTTCACATAAATGGTTAGTATGGATATAATCAATGTATTGGATCTAGTTATATTAATTTATTGGGTTATCTATACTAAACCATTTTTTTTTCCAGTCTCACTAGCCCCTTTGATTAGGCAACCTAGATATTGACGCTCTACTTCTTCGTCAACACTTTCTTCTTCAGATTATTGCACAAAAAATAAGCCCAACCATCAAATGTGTCATAGTTTTAAAAAAACAAATGAAGTACTTATCAATGTCTTAGGAAATAAAAAAAAATATGAGATTAAATAACTTATGGACAAATAGTCAATTTCTCTGTTTAAAACTATCCTTTATAAAAAGGTCTCTGCCATATGCAGGTACATCATAATAATAATGATAAATAATAATTTTTTAAAGTCCACTCCAAATTTTATTAAGTTAAACCGAAAATGGAAATTCTTTTTGCCCAACTGATCGTAAGCCAGGCAGCCACTGAGCAGCGCCAGATCGACATTGCTCTATCCCCAATTGTTGAAACTGTGTTCAATATACTCTTTCTGCTTTTATGCAGGATATAATATCCAGATGACTAGTTTGTGTAACTTACGTCTAGGGGTACCCTCCTCCTCAGCGAGATGCCGTGCGCTACTAGGCGATCGTTTGAACAATCTTGTTAGAAGGCGAGAAGTTTCACTAAAACTGCAATACAGGAACAAAAAGATGTGAAGAAAAAACAACAGTGTGTTATAATATATATTAATGCAATGCAATTCATTGATCTTGAATACAAGAATCAATCCATAGGAGAGCAACATGAAGAGATGGTTGGATGTATAAGAGTTTACTCTGGAGAATAATCATACCGCTATATCAATAAAGTTTGACTTCATACAAACATATTTCCGTTTTACAAAAATCAAAATGGTTAAGTAAATACAAGCTTTTATCCAGGAAATAAATGAATATTTTTAGTCAGTTTATCCTTTTAAACTTCAATTTGTAAGTGGAAAAGCTAATACAACTTCAAACTTATTACTCTTTCAATATTTACCCCTTTTTATGATATTTACACAGGACACTATTGCCATTTAAATGTGTTAATACATTGTAGCTTAAACATGCACAATTTACAATTAAGTGTGTTTCCTCTTCACAAAATTGTTTTTCTGCCGACAGCCAGAAGAGCGTTATATAACTCTTTGTTAAAGTGTATGACTATTAAAAACCCTTCTGGGTCTTAACAGATGTTGTTGTTTTTTTGGTCCTTTTTGATGAAGATTTTTTTTTTTCCCCACCAATTACCTGTCTTGTCTACTTCTTTCGACAAATGTTTTAAAAATAACAAGACTGCAGTAAATAATGAGGCTTAGGTTATATGCCATTTTAAGTACTTAATGAATGATTTTGTGAAAGTTCCATCTGGATTCGGCATATGGGAAAGAAATTTAATTTTGCACTTTATGTTGTTAATTTCAGTTTACATCAATTCCAATTGACTTGGCATATTCATTATTATTTATTCATTTTTGTATGATCAAGTATTACTTTGTGCCTTTAATCACCTAATTCTTTATATGTTTACGGTATTTCAAAACAGAATGTACAGATAAAGTCATACCTGATTAAACAACTTTGGCCGGCAAAAACAAATTAAACTCAAAAAAATTATAGACTAAGAGACAGCAATATGGCAAGAGTTAATTAATGTGAAGATTAGGTGCATTTGTGAGAATTATGGAATAATTATATAACTTAATAAAACATTCATGAACTGTCTATCAAAAAAGTGTTTGAATTGTAGTTAGCTGCAACTTAAATTAAAAATTAATCAAAGAATTTGAAGTGTTAAACATATGTTAGTGATATTATAAGAAATGAGAAGAAACAAAATGAATACTACATTCCTAACGATTCAAACATATTATCAATGAATGGAACAAATAATGATTTGAAGCAGCAGAAAAAGCTGAAAATCAACTGTAAAGAGAAATTATTCATGTTAGAAGTGAACAAATGGAAAGAAAGCATCAAATTGTTAAATGTTTTCTCAAAATTATAAGAATAAGTGACAGAAAATGGCAAAAGAAATAGCATCTTCATTGTGAGAGAAAACTTGATATTCCTCAAGTTAATCATAAAATGTTTATCAGTCATTAGAGGCATCGTTTAACAATGTTAAATCTGAGATGCATGGCCCAATGTGGTATCAGTGTCTGTGATATGGTGTAGTATTGAAGCCCCAAAAAAATTGTGCTTCAAAATATCATAAAGTGCCTCAAAAAAGTAAAAATCTTTGAGTGACCGGTTTTACCATACTCATTTTCCCCAATAGACTGTAGTGTTTGGAAAACCGTTAAGAAAACAAAAAATGATATTTTGATTTCCAATCATAAATATCTTGATAATCAGACTGGTAAAAGTAATGGGATTCCTGAATGACCTAAAGGTTTACAATTATGATTGCAGCATGTGCTAAATCAAGTATTTTGTTTAAGGATCTGATACAGGTTACCAGGTCTCTTTAAGTAATGAATATTTTTGTACTTAAAAAATGACATGTCAGTGATAATGTTTGAAGTAAATAATTTCAGATTTCATTTTATAAGTGGAGAAATTATGATTTATTTATTCACAGTTATCGTACAATACCTGGGCATATCACATTTTATTGTTCAAATAACACAATCAATTGATTGGCATATTGATTTGGTTCTCCTTCAAAGGGATAACCCCATCAGGAGGGTCAAATCTGACTGACATGAGCGCTATACAAGAACCCACTATTATTATTATTATTATTATCAGTAAAGTAAACACTGTTCTTTATGAGGGCCCTGCTGGGTAAAAATATCATTAACAATAACATTCAGAGCATGATACATGTGTTGTATGAAGAAGCAAGCATAATATTGAGCATGCATTTGATAAGAGTGTAAAGCTTTGTTTCTTTCATTCTGTGCTGGAGCCAGTGCCATGCTCTCTTACCCATTCTTAGCTTTCAGAGCTCGACTGCCAATGTAGTGAACACTTCAAAAAGAGAACAATAATGTAACACTCAGCACAGAATCACAAGACAGTGAATAGAAACAGACATTCAGGGACCTGTTTCACAAAGCCTTTTTTTAAAGAAAAATGACAACAATCAGTGACAAATCTGCTGATAACGGAAGCAAGGATTTTAGTAGCTTATGACAAAAACTGTAATTTGTCACTGACGAAAAGTTTTTTTGAAATGGGGTCCAGAACAACACAACTGAGATAGCTTGGTGATATGAAATGGTACGAAAAGACACATCTGGAACACAAAATGGATAATAATGGAAAATCATATTCTTATGCTATTAAGACCTCGATTATAGTTAACAAATATATCATCAAGTTCATGTTAAACTACAACTTTTCATACACAGGTGTCCCCAAAAATTATGGTTTTTGTGTCCAGACCCGTCTTTTCGTGTCATTACATTCTGCTAAGCTACATAAATAACAACAGTAATGATACCAACAATTATAACAAGAGTCAGAACAACTAAGAGAGAGAATAACGATTTCACAATCAGTATGAAAAGGAAACAATGAAAACGAGGAAACATTGAGCATAGCTGAACCATGCTGATATGAATAAAGTGACGGAACATCTTGGTGTAATATGATTCTATATATATATTTAGAAATTGATATTGACTGTTGATACAATATAAACTTCCACTTTCAACAGTTAACTGTTTCAATTAAAAAATAACAAACAAATATATATTCTTACAAAGACAAATTGGGGTGAGAACAAATAATAGTTGAGAACATAGACAATATATTTATATTCCAAGTGAAGTATCAAAGTCAGGAATAAGAGGAGTGAGCCCTAGACGAACAAAAATATACACTTTATAAAGGGTTCACATATTTCTGAAGACATAGAATTAATAACTGAATAGTTGACTACTGATTCAAAATAAAAGCCTGATTATTAATTTTCAGCCATTTAGACTGAAAGCATACTAAAAATGAACTTTGAAAAATAAAAGTTGCAGATGTTTCAGAGAAGATTTCAAAAGATAACAAGAAATAATCCACAAAAAAAAAAACTTGAATGGTTACAATTCAATAAAATTAAGAGAGTTATCGTGTGCGATTCCATGTTCTACTAAAAATATCAAGAGACACTAGTCAAACTTCTAAGAAATTCAAATGTTAGTCCATTCCAATATCAATGGGTAAGGGGCCCATGCCCCCTATTCCTACCTCTATAGTTTGAAGAAAAATTAGCCTGTTATTAGTTGTTTTCATCTCCCCCTCCCCCTTTTTCTTATCAAAAGTCCTGGTTCTTTTTTAGTCAGGAGGGAATACAGTCCACACAGGCATGTTTGAGTCACCAATCTACATCCCAAACCTGTGGGCTTAGAGAGTGATCTTCATATTGTCAAGTAATCATTCCTAATAAAAGTCACAACTACCATAAGCAATTATTGTAATGCTTATTTGGTCTATCACACTACTTGAATCAGAAGTATACCGTCATCACATACAGTAGATATGTTTGAACAAAAAAGATCATTCCAATATAAAATCTGCACCCTCTGTAAAGTAAAAGGTGTATTAGTGTATTAATTAAAAAACTCAACACAAAAGCACTTATTAGAGACAGTTAGAAAGAACTCATTCTATCCCACACTAATATTAAAGAGATCCCCAACATACTTTACAGGCTCTGGTCTGATGGGGATAAAGTCATGCAAAGAGAATAACAAAGGAATAACTTTGAATACCTACATGTATACATGCAATCTATAAAAGACAAAACAAAATACAAAAATCATGCTATTTCAAACATCAATAATTTCATCAGCTCAACAAAAATATGATTGATGTGAAGCTTGCACTAACATCACCCATAGGCCCTAAGCTGCCCTATACATGTATTTATGATTTTGTAGTGACATGTTCTTGGAATCAACTTCATATATCTTATGTTCCCCCCAAAATGTAAACAATTAAATAGTAACATATTTGACAGTCTTTTATGATAGCTGTATTTACAAGAAAAAATAACAACTTAATGTTGCTAAATGTTTTTTACACTAATTTTTCATTTAAAGTTGCAGGTGCCAACCAAACTTTTCTATGCAATGAAATGGCTGATAGATATGCAGGTGTGACAATGTCAAGGAATCAAATGAACATAAGTCTTGAGTTAAACCATTTTTAAAGGAACTCTGTCATTGATGGGGAGCTAGGGTATCTGGGGTATAATAAACAAAACAATACAAGCAGCACAAATCTATTGCTAAAACCATCAAACAATAAGCCTTGGATGGAATCTGGTATGATTCATTATGACCTTTGACCTACCTTTTCTTGACCGACTTCTGTATGATGGACGTTGGGTCAATGAGCTTTACTTCAGCTTCTTGCACCTCTTCGGCCAGAGTCTTGAACATTGTTCGTCTAACACTGTTGTCATAACGGAATATACATAAATCTAAAAATAATAAATCTAAAATACGTGTGACATATTTGACAGCTGGAGCAGTCGTGAAGCAATTTCCATGGTTACAACATGCATAAATTGAAAAAGGATAAAGGGTTAGAGGGCGATTTCTCAACAACTACCATCAAAGAGTCTCCCTACCCATGTTATAGTAACATTTCAGATAAAGGACTTCAAGCTTGTAAATGTAGAATACATTGATACCTCCTTGATGTGATGTAATTTTGTTTTGCTTCTATTTTGTGTTGGTATTAGTTTGTTCTTTCTTATTTCCTGTTTGTAATCATTCATTCATTCTGAGATGCAATGAACCACTTTATTTGCCCAACAGAGCTCTCGGTGAGATTCTGCTGTTTGGCACATTTTGTAACATGTGTGGTGATGCTATTCATGCCTTGCACCTTATTGCAACAAAACGACAAAGACAAGTTTAGTATAGTAATGAAGGATGGGAGGAGGTTTCAACTTCCTATGCAACAATCTTACACAAAACAGAGATGGGGAAAAAAGCAGGGAAAACTAAGAGGTTGATCGATGGGTCAGAGGAGGTGAATAATCAAAAGGAGACATCTTAATCAACAAATGACAAATGGGGGTGTTTTACAATACTTGTCATCAGTGACAAATGACATTTTTTGTTATAAGCTACTGAAATCCTTGCTTCTGATTGGTTATTAGCATATTTTTCACTGATTTTTGTTATTTGTCATTGAAAAAAGGCTTTGTGAAACTGGTCCCAGATCTGAGGAAGATGTGAAATAGAAGTGTATATAGTAAGAGGATGTAGTAAACTTACGCCTTCCAAGCGATATCTCGTACGAGTGCTGCGATGGGGATAAGGAGTAATAACATCCAGAAGATAGTACTTGAGAACACCATCTGAGCCTGGAACAATCAAATAATAACATTTTACAAAAACTTTGGTGAATAAAGGTAATTTTGGATTAGTAAACTTAAGAGTTTATGGCCTAAAGATTGCATGATTATGGTTCAGCAATACTTGCTCTACGGTCAATTTCCAACATTTCCTAACTTCAACCCGGACCGAACTCTAAACTCAACCAAAAACCCAAATGTAACCCTAACCCAAACCCTATGTCTTTGATGAAATAAATCCAGCAGAAAAGTGTTTTAACCCATTTCCCTCCCTCCTCTACCCTACCATCATAAAATGAGCCCTTGTAGAAAGACATCTTTCAGTAGCTTTTATTTATAGCTTTCTTGCTCATTGCTAGTCTCCTACACTGACTAGTAATCCAATATCACTCTTGCCATTCATATAGAGATGCACAAGACAGTCATATCCTAATTTATTACATAACACCACATACACTACATCATAATGGGATACTAGTACTATGAATCATTGTGATATTAATACCAGGGGATGTTTCACAAAGATCCTAATTTGAACTTATCTCTAAGTTGGACTTAACAATTATGGAAATCTATTAGCATCCTTGAAAATATTTTGTAGAAGTTATTTTAAATGGCATAAAATGTTGATTCAAATCATTCATATTTTCTATTATCATGGAAGATTTCAAGTTCTTGATGTGGAATTTATGAAAAGTCTAAAAAAATTGAATTTTTGCTTTTGAATATAATTCATTATAAGGCTACAAATGGCTCTCCATAATATTTAAGTCCAACTTAGAGTGAAGTTCAACTTTAGGATCTTTGTGAAACACCCCCCAGTTTACCTCCAAGAGATTGAAACTTACCTCATTGAACATATCCGATGCAAATGAGATGAATGGGAAGAGAACTGAGTAGACACCTAAGAAAACTACCCAAGCAATCAGACCAAACCATAACGATACATGGACAGGCTGGATACAAACAAACAAACAAAAATTCAAATCACGATTACAGTCTTTGATTTAGAGTAATTCATAAATAATTCCTACCCTCCTCTCCCCTACCATTTTCAAATGAGCGCTGGTAGAAAAAATATACATTAGTTAGCTTGTAATACACTTATCTATTTAGACCACCTCCACTACACTATGGAAGATTAAAACTATAATTATGTGCACAATACAGCTTGCACAGCCCAATGGCAACTATGTTAGGTTCATTCATTACATCAGGAATAAATTAATGACCATCTTTTGTAAAACAAAAGTCAATCTCCATTAAAAAATACCTTTGTTATTATAGATATATTGATGCTTTTTTATGGTATTTCAGTAAAAGAAAAAATAGAGCATCTCTATGTTTGAGTCCTATACAAAGGAGCATGCACTTACCCAGGTCCATGTATCCATCTCCAGGCCAGCCTTTAATGTAACTACCACCAAAACACACTGTAAGAGAGAAGAAAAGAAACCACACAAAATAATAAGAATAACATTACAGCAGTACAAAGAGACAATTTACATGTATATAAACCTTTAATCTATCAATATTTTGATTGATGCATTTTATCTTTAACCATTACGATTTTGAATATGTTCATCTAAAAACCAAAACAAAAGTTGCTATTAGGTCTTATAAAGTTTACTACAGGTATGTACATTACAGGGGAGAAATGTGAATAAGAACAAAAATTGCTAATTATGGATTTTGTTTCTTCTTTAAATCACGTTCCATTTGTCTCATTTGTCAGTATAAACATATGGACATGCACAATCACACCACTGATCTACAATCTTATTTCAATTTTATTTCATATAAAGGAAAAATCATGAACTTATCACACAGGTACTTACTGTGTATGCCATATTGCCAGCAACAAGATAGTCTCCTGCCTTGCCGTTGCCCCAGGCAACATCTTGATTCATGGATGCAACCACAAACCAATAGATGAGAAGAGAATGGTAGACAGAGTTTAGAGTCCACATCCAAAACACCTGTAATGAGAGTAATAAAAATATTCTGTTTCTAGTTTTCAAATCTTTACACTGTCATGCATGATTGATGGGGCAGTGCATCCACTGAAGTGATGGAGGCTTGTTACTTTATCCGTTATCATGTCTGACACTCGTAATCTACACCTATATGTGCATATCCTTACTACTGGCTCTAAACTGTTCTTCTCCACTAGGGCTTTCTATAAATCCTAATCATCATCATCTTTATCACCAATCGTCGTCATCGTCACCACCATCATAATCATCGTCATTATCATCACCATCATCATCATCATCATCATCATCATCATCATCACCATCACCATGATTATCTTCATCATCTTCATCATCATCATCATCATCATCATCATCATCATCATTATCATCACCATCATCATCATCATCATCATCATCATCATCACCATCACCATGATTATCTTCATCATCTTCATCATCATCATCATCATCATCATCATCATCATCATTATCATCACCATCATCATCATCATCATCATCATCATCATCACCATCACCATGATTATCTTCATCATCTTCATCATCATCATCATCATCATCATCATCATCATCAT
>BEXV01000574.1:147156-165716 GCA_003118195.1 Hemicentrotus pulcherrimus | reverse complement strand
AATACTTTGCACCTTCAGCAGTGAATACTTTGCACCTTCAGTAGCGAATATTTTGCGCCTTCAGTAGTGAATAATTTGCACCCTCAGTAGCGAATATTTTGCGCCTTCAGTAGTGAATAATTTGCACCTTCAGTAGAGTGTACCTTACACCTTCAGTAGTGAAGTGAATACTAAAAATCAAGAATGGGAAGGATGGCTAATTTCAAACATTTAGCACTATTATGAAATGATGATGTGGATCCTCATCAAATGACTGGTTGAAAACGTACACGCCTAATTTGGATAATGACTGGTCATTATCCAATTCTAATGACTGGTCATTAGTAAAATCATGTTATAAAACATCATTTTATAAAACAAATAAAACATAATCTTATAAAACAAATAATATACATCATTTTGTTTGGCATTAGTAAAATTACCCACACTCGGTACTTTCAAAGCAGTTCAAACAACCTCGGCTACCACCTTGGATATGTTAGACTGTTCCAATGGTACCTTGTGTGGGTAATTCCTACCAATGCCCTCACTGCTGTGTATTATTTGTATTCTAATCTTACCCATAGATGATTCCAGCTACTGTGCATATCTTGAACTCCATGATGTTCTGTGTGAGGGTGCCTGTCTTGTCTGAGAAGACATATTTGACCTGACCTAGTTCGTCATTGAGGTTGGATGTCCTAGCTGCTGCTGGGGTATCTGTCTCTGCATGGTACATATCAAGGTCCTCCAAAGAGATAACACACAAAAGAGGCACATTAAATCAATTTTTTCTTTCTTTTTTCCTCATATTTCCATAAAAATAACAACACAATATACATAATAATTATTCAACACATTAATGACATAAAAATTAGGAAGAAAAAAAAATCAATAAGAATAAAAGCACAATCACAGAATAACTTTAGACATCAAACAAATTAATGTCAATGTGGGGGATAATAAAAAGTGATAAACTTGTAACATACATATAACCCCATGTTTGTATTAATTGGAAAAGACGACCATCAGACGAAAGCTTTAAAGAGAAGGTTCATTGATTTAAAAAACTAACTTTAATGTCATTATTGCAAAGGTGACGCTTTGATTGGCCAAGGTTATCAAAAGCCAATGCTAGGAAACATCTGAAGCAATGATTATTAATAATTACAAAACGCTTAGATACAGGCCCAACATAGCACCTGCAAAGCTCTCCGGTCACTACTGAGATATGACGTGCACAAGCAGACGATGTCCTATGACATCTCACAAAATTTCAGTGCCTGTTTTGTCATCTTTTCTTCAGTTATTTCTCTTACTTCAATACCCTCAGGCGAAATGTTTCATCTCCCAATCTACCTGTGTCGGCAAGAGTTTGACTCCCAACTTCGTCCCAAATTTTTTTTTTTTTAAGGTCAAAATCGGGGGTGCGGCCTATACGAGGGTGCAGCGTTATCGCTGGCAAATACGGTAGTTATCAGAATGGAGGTCATATCCCTTTCTGAATGGTGTAAAATTCCATCACATTTATATACACTAAACTCATTATAATTTGAGAAATAAAGCATTGCAATTATGTTCATTCTTTATAGGACGTCGTCTGCTTGGGGAGGTTTGGTTCATATTGTGACAGCATTAAAACATTGTTATTTTTCCAGCGAATCTCTCTCATATCCCAGATGCTATGGAGGTTGTTTTATTTTCATTTTTTATAAATCACCCGATATGTGGTTGACCTAAAATTTGCATGATGGCCATCTGTTAGCATACCAGTTTCTAGTAATACGCTAATTGCCATATTTGTGATTTTCTAAGAACCCGCACTTTAAATCTACCCTTGAGTTAGATGACGAATACAGTGATATATGCTAACATGCCCAATCTCTACTGCATACAGATGGAATAAATCACAAATATATTTCATCTCTCAAATTAATTAAAAACAGGTCATGCGTATAAAGAAATCTGCACAATCAATTTTTACTCGTTAGAATCCTGGGTTTGCATTGCAATCAAGGGGTATCGATAAGAACTTATTTGTGGAAATACCTACCGGCATATTGTATTGCGCTTTAATATACCAGCATATATACAATCACACATTTTAATTTGCATGCCAAGTTCAAAGCACTGTGAATTTAAACATAAAATTCACATTTAAGATAAAATAATTCTTACAGATTTGAAAAGGACATTTCTGATTATGGAGATGGAGAACAGAAGCCCAAACTCACAAAGTTGATGAACAGAGCCTGACCAAACTTGACGAGCTCCAGTGTAACGGGAAGACTGATGGGGATGAGGTTGTTATACAGGATGATGAACGTCAAGAAGTTGAAGAAGAAGGAATTGGGAGGCTTTTCTGAAAGAAAAAACAAACCATACAACCATTAGAGGCCAGAGAATAATGTGTATCCTTTAGCAGTATATGGTGTGTCTTGATTGAGAAAGTACACATGCATATATGCATCAAATTATATAGGTTTATGATAAGGCAACGATGTTTATGTATATATCTGTTTTGAGTACTTATTTCTTTTTCTAAGTATGCTCAGTGATTTTCAATATATTATAATTTCACAGCTTATCAATATCTATTTTTTAATCATATTGCTTGATTATATTTTTTATTTTACAAGGTGTGATAGAAGAGACTTGAATTGCCAAAAATTATATATTATTGAAAGATGTGTGCAGCCCTGGTCCAAATAGTACTAGATCAATTAGGTTTAGCTTCGGATATATTTTATAGGACTAATTGACCACAGAACCAACTGGTTGAATATGAGGACAGCAGAATATAAACCAATGATATTCACTTAATTTAGATCACAATTCTTCTTCCAAATGATAAAAAGCTCACCTTCAAAGCCCAGGTACCAGTCCTTGTGAGAGTGGTTCTTGTTCCAGATCTCCGCTGCTATGGCACTGATTAGTGCCAGGACCATTAAGATCAGGAACAAGAACAAGATCTGAAAGAAAATATGAAAAACACATTTCTCATTTTCTACAACTTGCTCAATGCACAGTCTTCAAGGCAGCTCATCAAGTTTAGCATAAAAACAAGTTGGACAATTGACCCATTACTTGGGATTTTCAAAGAGGAATTTCATGGCTTGATGGAGGGAAACTCCAGGGATTAGGTTAACAATAAACATAATACAATCATAAGGTAAGATATTTTTTTTATCATACAAAACTTTTCTTGTCCAACCTCAATAAACCCGTTCAATACTTAATTTCATATTATGCTAAGTATAGCTCTGGATTAACCAACTGCAAATGCAATATAAATGAAAGTCTCCTTTAAAAAAGAATTAAATGAAGCTTTCTAATTTCAAATGGGATTCAAATCCTACCTGGATGTTTGTAGTTCTATCAACAGTTGACCTCTTCAAGGGGGCAGCCTTTGAATTCTATAAGAACAAAAGAAACAAAACTCATCATATTACATTACCAAAAATCATTTACAATTTTGTATGTTCATTTGCATGAAAGATATACATCATGTCTGATTTGGTTGATCATGAAATCATGAAATCTCACAATTTTAACCTGCTTTACAGCAACAATTTTTGTTTTCTCCTGAAAAATGAAGAATCTTGACTGAAAGCATATATCAATTTCTAATTATGAATCAACACTTTAAATGTTTCTTCTAAGTAACAAGCTAATTAAAATATTAAAAATGATAGCAACCTCACAGATGGAATCTAACATGCACAGATAACTTGTTGCTATGTTGGACAAGCAATTAAATATTTGAAAGCATTTTAATACAGAATTACGCAGAAATACTAAATACATATTCTTAAACTTACCAGTAATAGCTTGCTCTCATGGCCTGTATAGATGACAATAGCATTTATCCACTTTGTGTTTCTTAGCATCGCCCCTCTCAGTAAGATTTGATCTGTGCTTAGGGGTACAGCCCTGAAAGGAAAAGAAACATAAGTTTATTCATCAACAGTAAATTCAGAGAATATTAAAATGGTACCGAAACATTCTTGTTTCCTAATATAATAATCCTGACACACCACTGATAATCTCTTTACCGGTAATATGAATTAGTTTTAATTAGAATTACATCCAGCTTTGTTCATTTAAGATTCTTTGCAACAGTAGTACAGTAGATAAACTTGATAGTACGTGGATAATTTTGTACTAAGATCCAATTAAAAGACAAACTCATTCAAATAACTATGAGAAATTTCATTGTAATTTGGAAGGACAAACTGAATTGTAACAAAAGATCTAATAATTTTCATTTGAATTGTTCAAAATTTGACAGATACAATTCTGATGTTCAAAATGAAAATCATAAAATGTCTCCTGATATTTAATAAAATATCCTACCAAACAAAGGTAAAAATAAGATATATATCCAAGAGTTCAAAATACTTACAATGAGTGGTTTCGTTTGACTTTGATGTTTCCTACAAAATCATAGAGATGTCTGTTTGGTAGTTCACATTCTATGGTCCCATCTATTGTCATGAGATCAGCTTCTGAGCAGTGCTTAGCCGTCTGAGGTAAACCTTGTCTGATCTTCAGGTTTGTCTCTCCGTCAAGCTGAGCTGTCTCGATGTAACACATGCCCTGAGGGGCACTGAATGAAGGAAAGCAATTATTCAAGGGAATTAAGTGGAGGATGGAGATGTGAATTGGTCTGGGACCCGTTTCACAAAGCCTTTTTTGAATGACAAGTGACAAAAATCAGTGACAAAAATCTGCTGATAACCAATCAGAAGCAAGGATTTCACTAGCTAAATAACAAAAAATGTCATATGTCACTGAAGACAAGTTTTGTGAAATGGGGCCCTGGTGGTTATAAAACAAACCCAGGTTTACACATAACATATGAAGCTTCTTCCACATGGTGACATCACAAATTGTTCCGCAATGTCAATAATCATATCAAATTCATGCAACAAACACACATACAGTGTCTCTGAGTCATACCCCCCAAAAATATTATATTATCTATTTCACCTAGTACCCACTAAACATTCAATCTAAAAGTAGAAATCGTTTTGATTCCACAAAGTCCCAAATGAGTACAAACAGGATTTATATTTACATCACTGTGGCAATTACGAAACACACAAAAAAAACACCTTTAAGGTATTATCTTCACAATACACAATGCTGAGAAATGTTGTTTTTAAATATATATATATATATATTGAAGGGTAAGAGAATCTAGAAGAATAATAAACAAATCACTTATTTTCAGAAATGCATGTTTTTCTTTACCTTGATGCTAAGAGAACCAAATCAGCCGGGAAGAATTCTCCTCTTTTCACTTGCACCACATCACCTACCCCCAACTGAACAAAAATAGACATTGAATCATTCATTCTTAATAGGCTATCAAAATGTATTAAACATTTGTTCAATTTCCTCTGCATTTAATTTGTACAGGGCCTCCTAGAAAAACAGGTCTGATACTGAGAGAGCTATACCCTGTTTCATTAAATGAATGAATTAACTAACATGAAAAATGCTTGAATAAGTTGTTTGGGACAATGCACAAATATAGCAGAAATGTGAACAGAAAGGAATCAATATGTGAACAGAAAGGAATCAATATGTGTACAGATATACCAGCAAATTTATATTGAGTTAAAGATATAATAATAAAGCCTAGACCTACCGGTATATTGCATCCAAGTATCACAATAGCATACCTCAAGGTTGCTCGAACAATGTCACTCATACCACAAAAATGTATTCTGACAGGTCTGATTTATGATCTTTACTATGTTTTGAATTTTGATTAACAAGAATTTGAGGGCAAATTACTCTGTACATGTCTACATTTTGATACTTCTAGATTAGGAGAAAAGTGGCATCCCTATTGTTTGTAGAATTTCCTCAAAATGACTCCCTAAATGTACAAGTTTAAATAAAATTGGTTTAAACACTGCATGTGTCCTTGGTGATCACACAAGAACTCGGCAGAATCTGATTTCCTGATCAATCTTCTTATGTTTTGCAATGTTAAGTTCTATGTATTTCATTTTACTGATAAAATATGCTAGCCCACTTAAACATGGTTTTACATTTTTTGGATTTTTTGATATGAATATACACCATCAGGAATCATAAAGCCCTGCTTTTTAATTTCATGACATACCCTGTAGCTATCGCCATGGTTATTGATGGAACTACCATGGATCCTGGATACTTTAATTACACTGGAACAAACCCAGCCTGTCGGTGGTTTATTTAGCTGCTACTCACAGAACCTCTTAGTAACAATCACATGAATTCTTCATATCAAACCAGAGCTGGAGGCCCTGGGTCTATTTATTACTCTGCTCTGTAATGAATGACTGATCATGCTCACTACTGTACCAGCTGAGCCATGTACTTTGCAATTTGTCATGTCATTTATTCATACCATTTAGAGTGACCGATGGAGGTGGTAATACTGTTTAACATGACAGCTATACATTTCAATAACAATCAAAATCATTAGTTATTACCTTAAATCTCTGTGTATAAGGGGGTGCATCTAATACACAGGTACATAATATTTTGAGTCCTCAAAATTCTACTTTTTAGTGGTTTTCGAAAATCTCTGTGTCTCAACTTGAATTACATAATCAGAATAAAAAATAGGATCAACTACTAATATTTGAAGTTAAAACTACGTTCCTAATTTGAAGGGAAGAGAGTTTTTTTCTTCTTCCCAGTCTTGATAAATAACGCCCCTTCACATGGGCATTTTGCCGGCCGAAGCTCTCCCGTGTCTTCAGCTCACTCACCCATATCATGCAGCTTACTCACATAGGGGATATCGACTCACCACTCAAAATCTAGCCTGTCCAATTTTTTGTTTGGACTCGGAAGAAAATTTCTCTGTAATCTTTAGTTTTAAAAACAACATTGTTACTATTATTTGTGCCAAGTTCACAGGCACTTTAACTGCGCCTCGTAATGAATTAAAGTCCTTCACTGCATGGCTGTTCCTTACCAAACGCTGAAATGAGACTCGATCTGATCTGGCTTGCTGCCTTTGGTGTCGGCAAAGAAGCATAAACCAAAAGCATTTTTGTGTGTGTGTGTGTGTGTCTTGGTCTTGGTCCTAAAAATAGGACCGTCTTATACACAGAGATTTACAGAGATTAGGGTAATATAAAGAACTTCATATATCATGATTTACGGATGCAAATATACTTTTGTACAGCACTATAAAATATCTTATCACGTTATAGTTTATGACATTGTTAACGTTTACATAAATCTAAAATTCTGTGAGTACCAGTACCGGTAGTTTCTATTGTGGTATATGCCATGTTATCTCTTAATACACAAATTAGAGCATGGATATGTGCATGTAAATGTCAACAAATGGACCTATTTATGATTTATGACTTCATATTCATGTTGTAAGTAAACTAGTGTACCATACTAATATACATCATAACTAGTGTTCCCAAGAGCTGGTAATATTGAGAATTGATGTTTCTACGTGTCATGCTGCCCTAATGAATGTTTCCTGGCAGTTTCTCAGACCCATTAGCACATCATGATGGTAATAGAACATTCACAGTTGACATGTGTTGCAGATTGTAACCAGTGTTAAGTGATGATTCATAGTTGGCATGTATGAGCTCAGACAGTGTTGAAGATGAGTGCTGGTATATAGTACAATGATCTCAACCAAAGTCCATGGCATGGTTTTGGCTCAGTCTGAAGGTTTACAAAGATTTAAGTGGGAAGGAGAATACGAGAGAGATTGATAGACAGACAGGTACACGGAGGACTTAATAGAGAGAAACAGAAATTAAGAATGAGAGATGAGAGGAGAGTGAAAGGGAGTGATTGGGATAGAAGAAAGATAGACGCAGATACAAATATGTAGTGCACACATGATTTGACCCCAAAAAGGAGGTAAAAAGAGACAGAAAAAGGAGAGGAAATAGGAAAGAAAGGCAAGAAAGAGCAAGAGAAATACAGGCAAGAAAGAGAATGAGAGTACATTTAAATGAAAGAGAGAGAGAGAGAAAAAGAAAGGGGAAGATGGGTATGTGTAGAATAGGAAAGTGATGTGATAATTTTTTTGTTTGTTTGTTGTAATTTTGTCTTCTCTGAAAGTACATTTAGCTCGATCTTCAACAAATGGTTTTAAGGATAAAATCAAACTCTTATCCAAACTCACCTCTCTCCATCTCATAGGAACCCACATACTGTCCCTCAACACTGGATAGTGAAACAAGTAAGAAATGATTTTTAGTGCTTTCTACTTTTGAATACAAATTACACTCCTTTTTATCACTACACAACATTATAAAAAAATAAAAAATCTACTTTCTTTTAGAATGAAACAAATATCGTCATCAAAGCATAGTCTACGTTTTATCACAGAACATATTAATCTAACATTCATTGTTTTATTCCTTATGGAGTATTTTATTTCTTATAGCAAGTAGATTCACTTCCTCATTCATACAACTCTACAAGATTTGCAAGGGGATTTGATTCAGCTTTTACAACATTAAATTATGCCATGATATTGGTCTAAAGATAAAAATAGAATTTAATCCCTTTGTCTTCCTCCCCCTTAGTTTGAATAGCTCAGAGCAATGACTGTCATAAAATATGCTTTTACAGCTCTTTGCAACTGTGTACACATACCGATCCATTATATATTGCATGATTTTTTGTGACAGTTGTCGTTTCATGTTACGTTTTGGGAGATGATTATCAATTTTGTGGACCTCTAAATGAGCTCTTAGCTTAGTCTGCTTTTCGATTGGATTTATATCTTTGCTATTATTAGAACAAAAAATGCAGAGTCTCCCCTTCTCGCTATGACATCATGCTTGTAGATGTTGTTGCTTAGCAACCCCTAACCCAAGGGTTCAGGTTTTTATCTGATGACTAGCTGCACATCACAGCTGTTATACCTATTTTAGCAAGATGACTTTTTCCATACATTACAGGTGATCTTGGAAAGTAATCTCCTATGTCTAGGAGGCATATATCTACAGAATGCATGGCAGAGACATCTGCCTGCATTATAGCTATTGTAACTTACTCTAATGTGTACAGTATATAATGACTAAAACCACACTATCACAAAAACCACACTATCACAGAAACCTTATGGATTAAACACTTCAGCTGGGCTAAATTTCTTTCTCTTTTTCAAAATCCCAAAATAAGGAATTTAAAAGATATGATCTACCAGCAATAGCAACACATGAATTTGTATCTACCAGCAATAGCAACACATGAATTTGTATCTGAATGGTTTTATACAAATGTAAATAAGAACAAAAATTTGCTTGCATTTAAAATATAGGCAACAAAATTGGTATGTTACAAGTTACATGGGTTGTTACAGGTTTTTATGTAATCCCCGAATGTAGGTAATATTACTATATTGTTATTTGTACGGATTGAAAAATAATCTTACCTAAAACTTTTCTGTTGTTTACCTCATCGTCTGCTTTATGTCTTTTCTGAAAGTTAAATATGATCAAATCAACAAGATCAATATTGTGAAATAATGAAATGATGATGTTCAGAGTCAGGTTCAAATGATTGTAATTTGTTTTAACCATCAAACATTTACAGTGACTAAAGGCTGTACTGTATGTAGTCCAATAAAAGATTTAATGAATATATACAATACATTGCAAGTTTTACATCTTGTCCTTCACATACAATACACATGTTTACAGGATCTTTCCGAGTAGATTTTCTTGCCCTTTACATGAAAAGAGTATATATTTATGGCTGTTTAAAATGGATACAATGATCCTTACACTTAATTTGAAATACCTGGCAGGAATTAATTCCTTGAAATGCTAGAGCGCTGCAGTGGCTGCCTTGCTAAAGCCAGGGTAATAATCGGGGCAGCGCCAGGAGCATCACTATGTGACGGACATGTGCGCTATATAAGAAGCCACCATTATTATTATTATCATGATAATTCATTGAATTACAATACAATAAATTCATTCTGTATCTGCTTCAAAATGTTGGAATGATTTACCACTTAGAATCAGGCAGTCTCCATCAGTTATAACCTTCAGAAAGGCCTTAAAAACACATCTTTTTTGTAATTTGTAGTTCTGAGACTGTTTTTTCTAATTATATGTATTTATGTAATTATTATTTTCATTCACTGTAAGTGCTTTGGGCCTTATGGGAAAAGCACGGTATAAGTAATAATAATAATAATAATAATCTGATTTCCCTTAATTTTACAGTTCATACATGTAACTGTATACATGTACATGTACATCAAAGTACTTTAACAGGATACATGGCATGATACTGTACCAGGCAAATATTATTATAATTTCAATATTCAGAAACCAATATGTATATTAAAATTATAGTAATGCATTCATAAAATGCACTGTGTATATGTAAGTAAATAATCATAATTCATATGCATGTACGGTAGGAAAATATATACAAATTTTAAAACGTGAGGTTCGTTTTATGTTCTGTGTGCATTGTAATTGTAAAATTATTGTACCTTGTAACAAAGGCAATGGAAACAGAATTTGTATGTAATATGCATGTACCATGGTTCAATAAAGATGAAATGAAATGAATAAATTACCCACACATATCAAAAGGGGTAGGTCACATCATTGATTTGATCATGGTGACGATATTGATTTTAAAGATGTACTCAGCAAATTATGATTATAAGCCTTCAATATTGATATTCTTGGATCCATGAAATACATCTTATTGTTACTCTTAATCAACTCATTGATATACAGTGTATGACTTACTCGTTACACATTCAACTACACACAGGTTCCTCATCAGTCAGAATGAATTAAACATAACCTATAGGTAATCAAATCAGTAATCACAATGATATGCATACACTCAGTGTAATGAGTGTATCATCCAAGTATTATTATTATGAGGTATACCAGGAAGGATAAGAAGGGGGGAGTGGTATGAATGCATTCAACACACCCATACACAATCAAACTGACATACAGTCAAGAGTATGCTATTAGATGATGATGATGATGATGATGGTGGTGGTCATGACCTATACCAGGCAAGGTCTGTTGATGTATCGTTGATGATGGGATGGCCAGGACAGACAGCAGACTGGGATGATCTTGATTATTATTTGGATCATGATGAAAGATATGAGGGATCATTGGGGTTTCTGATAAATTGTATTTCTATAAAACATTTTAGAAAGGGTCCAATCATTGAGACAGTATCAATATCATACAGGTACTAGCCTACATCCAATCTGATACGGGTAATACAAAAATAACTTCTATTACAAATATAATGGGTCAAGATATTGTCTCTTTAATATCTGTGGATCTTTCTTCTCAGAAAGTCTGGTGCATTTGTTACTAACAACATTGTATTTCATCTTGTTACACATGCATATGTGTATGTGTGTGATAAATGTAGTAAACTATGGATGAAATCCAACTTATATACAATGACTGTCCATATAGCCTTGGGTTAGCCTCTAACATACTTTTAGTTCGCACAGAGAAACTGTAGGAAACTGTTCTACATTACAATCAGAGAATGAATTAGAATTTACATGACTATATGGGATGATAAATAAGCTATAATCAGCCTATATACTTACAAAATCTTCTACGATCTCCTTGGCAGCTGATACAAGTAGAATGAAGATCAGAGGAAGTAGGGTAGTATAATTACCAGTAGGTGAAACAGTCGGGATTTGCTGTTAAACACAAGGGAAAAATGCATATGATGAGGATTAATTTCATTTTAATAGTCTCACACACTGAAAATATACAGTACATGTATTTGCTAAATTATGGACTTAAGCAATTGATTTTACCCTTAATCAACCTCTACTGGGACAAATCATAAACAGTACCTCAGTGAAATACAGGTCTATTTCGTATTGCAATCAGTGAATTATAATGGAGTGATACATGTATGAGTTTAAGAGGCTGTTTGCTGTACATACATCATGTACATGTTAATCCTAATTTAATGAATCCCCTTCTCATCTACAATATTGGAATACCACATGCTTAATTACCAGTTCACTACGTGCTACACTGCTTTATCTGTTAGAAAAATCAGCGTGAAAAAGCAAGTGACCTTTGCTGATTTGTGACGAACACTCTCTGATCCTAATTGGTGAAACAATCAAGAGGCATTCGATCACACAAAGAGCAATCAGAGAAGAATTTGATTTCTTGAATATTGCAATCAGAATATCTCTACTTGCGTATATGTGACGAACAAAAAAAAATAAAATAATAATAACTAACTAACAAGTTAAATTTAATTTGCGATCTTGAAATTACACTCTGTGCATATTGGAGCATTTGGAGGAATAATGGCAGAGATTTGTTGCCGTACACTGTGTGTTGTAACGGTGTTGAGAATATGTGAGATAGGATCATTAAAACAAAGCAAGATTGAAATAATTAATTTAAATCTCCTTTTTTATTGTGTTTGAGCGTGCATACCTGGATACACACAGGGCTGACTGGAATAGTAATACCGAGCCTTATTAAAGAGAACAAAAACAAATTGAGATATATTCCTCCATTTACAAAAATAGCTACATTTAAATAGCTACATGTACATTGCACACTTATTGATAATTATAGTTACACAGGGCAATTTTGACTGCATACTGATGCATAAAAGCCACTTGATTACAATTGTTTAATGGACCTATGAAATATAGTGTATATGCAAGCAAGCAATACACACAGGCATACCTGTAGAAAAAAAATGATTAAGAATTGCAATTAAATCAAGGAATTGCAAAATTAAATTTACTCTTCAACTATGTATAATTTGATATTGCAAAGATGTGACAATGTAGGCAACCATTTAATTGATAAAACCTATGCATTATAGTGTGTATGCAAGCAAGCAATACAAATACATGTACCTGTATAAAAGAATAATTAAATCAAGGAATTAAATCAAGTAATTGCAAAATTAAATTTACTCTTCAACTATGTATAATTTGATATTGCAAAGATGTGAAAATGTACGCAACCATTTAATTGATAAAACACAATTGCCAAAAAAACATTCTATATTAAAATCAAATGATATACTGTATACTATAGATGACAACTTCTCTGAATATTACATTGCTACCTCATTGTATTCTGATCTCAGAAATATTTTATTTACAAGACAGCAACATAAAAAAAAAACTGACTTGCGAAGTATTTGCCAATTTAGGGTGCATGCTCTTGAAACCAGAAGTGTTGGGAGCCCCAAATTCGCCAAAAATTTGAATGCAAAATTTCACTTAAAATGTATCATAATGTGAAAGAGGATTTCCCGAAAAAAAAAAAGTGTTTGGGTTTTCTTTTGTACGCAAAAACCTAAATTTTGCATTCTTTCAGCAATACCGGTATTTAACATCAAACACATTTTTTTGAAAATCCTTGCAGAAATGTGTCTTATAATTGAATGACATCCTCTTTCACATTATGATACAATTTAAGTGAAATTTTGCCATCAAATTGTTGGGGCTCCAAACACTTTAGAGAGGCTTTAAAAGCATAGTGCACCCCAAATTGGCAAGGGTCCTAGCATGAAATTAAAAATAAACACAATTCTTTGACTGATGACTGATTCACACTCATGAAATTGGCACCACTCCTGGTTTTCCCGATCATCCCCCTGAAACCGTTTATATTAAATTGTGCATCGATACTCAAGTCAGCTTTCTGCAAACTAATTATCCATAACATCCTGACCATATTTAGGCAAGTAAAACTAGACTACCTGCGTTAATTACGCGAGGGAAACAGGAGTTTTGACTTCAAACTGACAAGGATAAACTGGAGTTTCTTGCCATGTGAAAATGACTGGTCTGTAGTTAAAATAGGATGTGGGGGGGGGGGGGATGAAGGGGGAAATTATGCAGCATCCTAGCTTCATGCTGGATATGATATATAGAAGGCTACTCAAGCTTCTCCAAACTGTCTATGTGTTTCATTACATTTCCACCTCTGTGATTTGCTTTTTTTGTTAAAGAAATCATAATTTCTATTAGCTCGTTTTTATTATTTGATTTTTTAACATAAGACAAACATATATAGAGTCTTATAGACAAACATAGTGTATACTCATGAACTCCCCTAAGATACAATTAGGTGCACAATGACCACCCTGCCCCCCCCCACCCCCTCCACCCTCAAAAGATTTTTGTGAGCTTTGTAGCCAAATCTTTTTCCTTTATGACCATGTTCCTTAAATTCAAATACATGTACATGTACATGAAGATTCTTTAAAAGGGGCAAACAAAAACTTTTACCTTGATAACATTCAATTAGAATAAAACAATTACATTGAAAAAAAAAAATTCTTTCTTGTAACATTCCCATTTTGTCATCAAAATGTATAGTACACACACTATCTGTCCCCATAAACAAACATGGGAAGTGCATGCACCCATCAAAGTTATTTGTCTTTCATTTATGTCTCCTCACATACATGTAACTGCAAGAAATGAACCAACTTACCTGAAGTAAAGCGATGAAGAGGAAGAAGACGTTGGCATAGCGACGGAACTGCTCAAACAGAAACTTTGGAAAGAAAGTGATGAAGGTGTACTTTCCAGTGCTGCAGTAAAAGAGAGAGCAAGAAGGATGTACATGTACATGTAAAACACCATAAGATAAATCTGTACATGACATGCAAATGTAAAATCATCAGGAGAGGCAAAAGGGCATTACCCAGAGCTAGAATGTCACTTTTGACTCTCAACAGACGATATCATGAAAGCATTACGGTAAACATTAGTTTGAAATAATATATAGTATTGTTTATCTAATTTCTATCAATGCCCTTCCAATATTTCTATAATGTAATGGTAATATACAGTACATGTTTATAAATTGGTCTCAAGAATGTAGCCAATGAGAAGCGTCGAAATGGATCACGAGGGCGTGTATTAATTTTTACAATATGCACAGAGAGTGCATTTTGGTGATAACTTCCATCGACTTCTTGACTTTATACTCATATTATAGACCCATATATAAAACGAATATGTTTTTAGCCTCTGCCTTTAAGGATATGAACTGCACTAGGTTACCGGTAAGTCACAATGAGACGGGCAATGAACAATGTTCATTATCCTACTGTGACTAATTAACCTGCATGCAGTGCATACAGTGTATTCACTAAATGCGCTCACAAACATTTATCATTTGTATAATGTCATACCACCATTTGATATCTGCATGTACCGTAAGTGCGCTCTTTGAAATAAAAAAAGTACCATCAGGTTCGAAGTACAACATACATGTTGCAATTAATTGAAAGAGAATACAAACTGGTTTTATGATATTCAAACAAGACGAATATGCAACCAGGCAGTCACATTAGTTACTCATGTACTTGCACCTACACTTAATGTTTCTAGCACAGTACACTTCATATATATTATTGAACATTCAATCTTGGATGGCTTGCTGCCAAATCATCTCATGCTGTTATAGGCAACAAAATAACAAAGCAATCAATCTCCAAGTTATGTCTTTTACTCTTTAAATACATAAATGAAAATAGGAATTTTTTACAAATAGCAAGGTAATTTATACTGAGTTCCCTTTACAAAGTACATGTACTTGTACACAAAAGAAATCTTATTTCAACAAGGTATAAGGATAATAAATTAGGCTCATGCTTTTCATTCATTCAAGAATAGATACAAAGTGACCAATCCAAACACGGGATGAATTATTAGAAGTAGTATGATACGTTTTCAGTAATAAGATATGACACTAGGGTATCTTTGCTCTCCAAATAGGCCCGTTTTCATCAGCTCGAGATTGCCAAATATCCTGCTATTTGTCTGGTGCGTCTTCACCAGCCCAAAAGACTCGCACTATGCGCAAACGCTGAGCAAAATATCTAGAACTGATTTCTCATAGCCCGAGTTTTAAGTTTCGAGGTCAATCTCAAGCTGATGAAGACGCGATCTGTAACTGCAGGATTATTTCCCAAATCAGAAATAGCGGGCTACTTGGCAATCTCGAGCTGATGAAGTCAGGCCTATTATAACTGTAGATGCCTTCATGGCATCCTGCACCCTCCCTAGGAGGTCATAATCCACCAAGGCTTAATCTCTGTCATATCCCATCTGGTGATGATAGCATCAAATATTCATTCAACCTCAACTCTCATTACTATGTCCATAACCCTTTGTACTAGATACCACGGTGAAGGGATAGGTTGTGATAGTAGTTTACTATTATCACCACAATTTACTATTCATTTTTAAATCCCCAGTAGGCTCAGTTCGAGTCATCTCCCATCTACATGTAGGTGATGGTAGCATGAAATATTTGTTTAATCTCAATTCTCATTACAATGTACACAGCAGCCCCCTGGCTAGACTGGACACCAGTATTCTAGTCACGACTGGGATATTAGAATATCTGGGATCCAGTGTCTGTTCAAGTACTTGCATCCTTTAATATAATTTCCTTTGTTTACCAGTAACATCTTTCTCATAACTATTATCAATTATACAGACTTAAATACTACTTAAAATTCCCTTATCTTCTTATCATGTTATTCTGTAATAAGAGGCCTCTCTTCTTCTGTCGAATTGTAAACATGGAACAGAAGAATAGAAGAAGTCTTTTCAACATTGTATTACATCATGTGATAACCCTTGATAGCATGTACACTTTAGAATCTCTCATGAGAGGTTATACTTAATGCACACAGACCTTAAAAATTTAACCAGACCCCCACTGAAAAAAAAAAATGGAGCTCTGTATCAGAGTAGATGTACATGTACATGTAGCTATAAAATTTCCAAATAAAATAACCTAACCACATTGTACACAATTATGTAGTAGGCTCAAATTTGGTTTCTTGGGATTGGGATCCGTTTCACAATCTTTTTTCAATGACAAATGACAAAAAAGTGACAAATCTGCTGATAACCAACCAGAAGCAAGGATTTCACTAGCTTGCAAAAACTGTTATTTGTCACTGATAACAAGTTTGGTGAAATGGCCGGGGCCCTGGTGTTACACATCAAAACCGATATGATCAAAGGGGAAATCCTTATTATGTGATTCCTGAGCGTAACATCATGCAAGTCTTTCCTATGATATGCTTACGGTAGCTAGGTCTAGGATGTAAAGGCAGGACATGGTAATTAGACAGGGTTAGTTCAGTGCAGGTATGACCAAGATTAAAACCAATTCTATTACATTATCCTTGATCTGGTTGAAGTTTGCGAAAGGTCATGATCAAGAAATGGTTTAGTTCTGTTTAGAAACCATGGTCATACTGCCTATGGGATTAGGCCTCCATGCACCTGCTGTGACACTACTGACCTACATGTACATGTACAGTTTACATGTAATGTATAAGATGTACCGTAGTACGTGAGAATCATAGATGGGCACAGAAAGCAATTTCTCCCTCAACCCTTTAACCAAAAAGCCACTTTTTACCGATGTGATGCAATGTACAACATGTAGAAGGTCCTGTAAAGTCACAGGCTGCAAAGTCATCTCCAAATCATAATTCCTTATTTTAATGTGAAAAATCATAGAATGAATACCTACATACATGTACTAGTATATTAAGATACCCACATATTGATGCTGGAAATTAGACAAATCTACCAAACATGTAACTAAAGTGTAAGTGCATGTATATTATTGAATTCTATACCTGGAAGAGAATTAAAAAACAAAAGAAGTAAATTGCTAACTATCCTACCCATCTCCTCCCTGTGCACAAACACACGTACAGTACATTAAAGTTCAACTTCATTTCTTTTTTAATGTGATCATATTGTCATTGGAGAACTCAGAATTAAAAGTCTTTACTTCATAAATTGATGAATTATTACTTCATTACTTGATAAATATACCGGTAGTGTATTGGATACTGTGCGTGGTTTTCCTACACCCTGTAATTCCAATCAGCCCACTGGGATTCAATCATTTGCGTGGGATAATTCAATTTTTGAGCAAGTGGAAGGGGGGAGTACTTCTCTACAGGAAACTTTTCACTCCTCGTTTCCTGTTATCGCAAAAAACATATTATTAATAGACCGAATCAGGAGCTGAAAGATCATCTCAGATTTACATTTCTCATATTTTTCAGCCATGTAATGCCTAATCATACCCAAACTCAGCACTTAATTTAATTAATTAGTATCAATTTCCTAATTGTCTATGTGAGGGCAGCATGATTAATGGATAATAATCAGATACTTCTTATAATTCCTAGACACATCAGTGTGCCTTCACGATCATGCTAGATAAATCAACCTGCTACGGTACCATGCGATGATGACTGTGGTAAGGTAATGTAATTAATCATGATCTTGCGAGTTCTTATTGCTCAAATGTACAGACAAAGCCATTATAGTGGCCAAGCAGACCACCTGTCTACAGCAGTAAACAATCAAGACTGATTTTTTTAAAATCTCTATGGGCTCCTCATTTGCTTTCAGTAATGTAACCTCCATCAAATGCCTTGGGGCTCCTGGAGATCTTACGGGCTCTAATTCCATCAAGTGTCAATGACTTATGCCAAACTATTTGAATATTGATATTGTTTTT